>LAPY01001515.1:30606-42269 GCA_000970635.1 Eragrostis tef
GCTCTTCCGATCTGAAGGTGGTGGCGCCGGAGGAGGAGCGGGACGTGCCGGTGGAGCGCGACCTGCTGCGGAAGCTGCTGGAGCCCAAGGTGATCTCGCCGCGTGCGGTGCGGCCCGTGGGCTCGACCATCCGCGTCGAGTCCATCCACCGCCGCGCCGCCGCCGCCGACGCCGCGACACGCGCCGCCGCCGCCGGACGCGCTCCCGGCGGTGGTCTCGGACTCGAGCAACCGCGTGCGCCTCGTGAACGACGCGTACAAGGAGATGGTGGGGCAGCCGGAGTGCCCCTGGCTCCGCGCCGTGGCCGCGGCGTCGAGGCGGATCAGCGGTGAGGTGGTGCTGGCCGTCGTGGCCGACCCCGACCACCAGGCGGCGGCGACCCTCCCGGACTCCCACCACGGCGGGGCGTTCGCGTGCACCGCGAGGATAGAGTGGGAGCGCGACGGCAAGCGCGCATCCGTCTCCGCGCCGTGCGACGTCAGCCGGCTGCAGTGCGAGTCCAGAGACTACCTCTACGCCTGGAGGTTTCGCACGTCCGACGCCGATGCGTCCGTCAGCAGCCGCTCCCGCGAGACGAGCGAGAGCTAGAAGTTTGCGCCGCCGTATCCTCCCATCCTGTGCAGGCCACAGATGGCTAGTGCATAGTCCAAGCTGCATGTAAAACTAGATCAGCTTCCTCTTTTGCGAAGGTCCATAAAAAATGTAGACCGAGCTGTGAAATCAATCTGAAGTACATATCATGTTGACTGGAGAAATGCAAGGGATAAGATAACATGTACTCTGCTTTAATGGAACTGCCCGCGTTAATCTGTGCTACCTCATTTCTTTTTCTAAACTGTTCTTAGTTTGATAACGACAGTTGCGCACGGGCATGCACGATTAGCTCTGCGTGTCGGTGCTTACGTAAAACCGTGCGGAAGCATGTATACATCAGCATGACATGTTTTTAAACTGGTCGGATTGAATATCAATTAACAGAGAAATGATATTATATATCTTCTTTCAAGTACCAACGACACAGAGATAGAAATACAACAAACACTTTTGGAGTACATGGATTTTGTTTGATCGCAGCTCATGCTTATTAGAAGTTTCACGAAGACATGCTCTAGATCATGCTTTGATACCGATGGAGGCAAAAGCAGCGGAGGAAAACAACATTTCGGTGATGCTCAGGCAAAGAGCTCATGCTTTCTCCGTCTTAGGGGGGCCTTTCCACTTGAAATTTTCTGCGTAAGCCTTAGGCTGCATGGTGCAAACACAATCCGATTAATCACAAACAAATCATTACAATGCCCAAAAAAAAATGCATGTGACAAAACATAGTAGAAAGAACAAAAAACTGTGGACATACAGTAATGCAAGATATCATCTGAGAAAGCAACAGTCATATAGTTTTTCTTTTTAGACAATGAAGCAGTGCGCAATACCCAGCTACTTAAATAAGGCATGAACTAGCTTAAACGAGCAGCAGTTTCCAGGATTGCGAAAAGTCCAACTCTTCGTAGCCGTACCGAAAGTTCAGTCATGTAAAGACTACTGGTAATTTGCCTGATCCATCGACCTGATTGGACCTGTACTAGTACGGTCACTATGAACAAATGCCATGCACGTTCCATCAAATTATTGGATTAGACGAGCGGCATCAGAGCAGGACAGAAATAACAAAACGGAAAGCATCTACAAGGAGAACTCGAAAGGCGGAATCCTCTAGTTTTTCTATCAAGAAAGTGAAAAAGAAAACCAGCCAAGGTCGAAGAATTATTAGTATATCCCAATGTAATGTACAGCGTCACGGGTAATTAAAAACATGTAATGTTATCGAGGCATATCAACATATGCAAACTTCAACGTTGTATCAGCCAAATTTGTCATTTGGAACCATGCACGGTAGAGCGACCATTTTAAACCTCTACTTAAGCAAAATAGCCGGTAAGGCATAATAGCAAGTTACAAGGCTAATACTTAGCATGATATATTTAAATTATGCATGCACCGTGAAAAACTGCCAAAACAGTGGTCATATTGCATCAACAGACGCATAAATTCAACTCTATATGGCAGCTAGCAGTGACCAGCTTGTCCCTATCCATATCCTGCTAACAAAAGATAGGGCTTAAGGGTCGATGAGGATGGTAGAGCTCAGCCAATTATTCAGTATTCACAAACGTTCAATGTATCTCGAAAGTGATGCAAATTTTGGCTTTTCTATGACCTCTGACTTCTAAGTTCTAACAAACATTTAAGGACTCGAACTACTCTTAAAAGGGTTCACACGCAGCCAGCACGCAGAATGTGAACATGAAGAAACAAATCAATCGCTACCATCATGCACTACCCATTTCAACTGGTATCCCCATCTCCTTCCAGTTGATCATTTATCTTCTTTCCTCCCTTCTACAAGCGAATGCTCACCATTCCTCAGATTAGTCAGTCCCTCTCCTCTCCTAAGCCAATGCAGCCACTATCCTGCCCTATTTAGTCCCAATTTTCCAACCATCTCCAGTTTAACTGGCACCACTATCCTCCACTACCAGGCCACACCACCAACTCCCTCACCAGGTTCAATGTCATTAAAGAAAGAAACAAGAAACATTGTAGCATTCACATGCACTGCACTGTTTAGGATTGATATGCAGTACCCTGTTACCATGCGTTGCTTGTGTCTTTCTAGAAGGGGACATTGTGTTACATGTGTCTTTCTAGAAGGGGATGAATAAGGTAATTGTAATCAAAACACCAATGAACAAAAGTAACTAAATTCTCATCAATTGACTACTCGTACAGTCCAACTAATGTATGTTTATACAAATCTTATCAGTTGAGATTTGAATTCAGTTATTTCTACTTGCTAACGCTCAACATAGTTTTGAAGCTGGACACATGCTAGGCTCTGTAGAATACGTACCTGTTTTCTGACAGGACAGCAGGAGCAAACAGGGTATCACATTTTCTTCAAAGTAATATTACTATTTATAGCTTATGTTCTTTTATTGCAAAGCCTATTCTTACCAATATTTTTAATCGCAAGTTATCAGCTACTACTACTATCCATTACAGCGTGCACATAACTGAAACAGCATATCCTACAGTCAGAATATGACATGTTTCAGAAATCAGAAAGCATGGTTGTAAGGATTAGTACTGAACTGGGAGATATTACATCATGCAAACTTTTGACATGCACTTCATTAAAGATATATCTATGTGCAAACTGTTAACAATATCATAGAGCTACAAGACAAGCATTACAAGAGAAATGCACGAGTCAAACTTGGAAAGTTACATGCATGTGTTACTGCAATGAAATGGATATGAAGGGAGAAAAACAGACCTTCAAAAGAGGTGTATGGCGTTTACGAACCTGCAGAAAAGTAAATGAAAGCATTGAGTTCTGATTTGTAA
The DNA here is from genome assembly GCA_000970635.1 of Eragrostis tef. NCBI lineage: Eukaryota > Viridiplantae > Streptophyta > Magnoliopsida > Poales > Poaceae > Eragrostis > Eragrostis tef. Next base: position 34,012 of record LAPY01001515.1, read on the forward strand.
GAAAATTGAGAATATGCATTCCAACAGATCAAAATGATTGTACAGTAAGTTATTGAATATATCAACAGTAGGTGAAAAAGATCATACTCATCAGTAAGTTTAACTCTAGAAACGTGGACTGCAGCTGTCTTCAAAGATTTCAGTTCAAAATGGAAATAAAATCAAACCCGATGACAAGTGTCGCACATATTGGAAACAGTACACTAGCACGGTGATTTTTTGCAACATTAACACCTCAAAGACATTCTAACATTGACAACTTTGAAAAGATATAACTTCAAGGCGAGCAAAATAGATCACAGGGGCAAAATGGATGCAAGACAGCAAGAAAAGACAAAAACAGACAGAAACTATGCCAAACTGATCGGTCATGTTTGTGATAAAATGTGACTTAGATTAGATATTATAATATGTTATGGGCCTTGGGACCATTGGATAGCACAAGCTAAGCAGCAGGCAACATGGAGATTAGATTATGATGGACTTTGCTAGTCGGATGTTTAGCCATCAAGTCAGAGATAAGATCATTAGGAAATTACTTAGCCATCAAGTTAGTTAGAGTTTGAGGTTGGTACGATAGTAATTCAGCCGGCAATATAAGCCTGGCGCATGGATCAGTTTAGGAAAGAAAGAAGAAACCTAAAGAAAGCAGTCAGAGACTCAGAGCCTCCGCAAGGAGGGCAACTTGCCGGTTTCTTCTTGTCATTCCCATCTAATCAAGCCAATTCATATCATAATCTATCTGTGATGCTATTGTGAAAATATAGAAATAGTATATAATATCAGAGCAGGTAAATAATATTTGAAAACTATCACCCAAACTAACTATAACTGAAAAATGTGGAGTAGAGACAGGGATTCCTTGAACTTGAAGTCCAAACCCATTCATACTTCAATAGACGAACAAATCTAGTTTATCTGCAACATAGTAATACACTTAGACACTTACGCAGCAGAAGCTGCAAGCACTTGCCTATGTAAACCTCAAGATTAAAAAAAAATGCTGCAGAAACATTGTACAAGTTCAGAAGACCAGGCAATTGAAGTCTCCTCCTTTTATACTACTAAAATACTCATGAATCATTAAATACAAAAATAGAGTATCAAACTTCCCCAACTCAATGTCTACTACAAGAAAGAGAGAGAAGACCCACCACATAGTTCCATCCATGTTTTTCAGCAAATGCCTTTGCTGACTCCGCACTATCAAATGTAAGTCCTGCTTCACCAACATTAGCGTAGGGATCCCCAGTAGATGTCCATCCCATTAGTGGGTTCTCCCACCTACATCCAAATAGCAACAATTGCTCAAACCAAAAGAGATAAAGAAACTGAATAAGCAGCGGGATGTACTTATATCTGATTGTGTAATAGTTAGCTAAATAAAATGTTATGATACAACAATCAGACCAAACTTCAAACATCTAAAACGTTTACATATGGCATATTGGCATCATGATTCTTTGCTACACCTAAGAACCAACAAAGGAGCAAAGAGAGCATACTTTTGGGTTGACACAAAGTTGATTTTCCACCTCCCAACTTTGCCTGAACCTTGCTGGGATGCAGTCCTAGCCGGTGAATAAATTACAACCTGCTAATTCACAAAAATAAGTAAATAATATGGAAATAAAAAGAAGAAAGGATTCCAATTAGCTAGCTAAACTGCATAAAATAGGTGAACAAAAGAAAACTCCCTACAAAAACCTCTCTCTTTATAACCATACTAAGTTACTGGAATGGAACCGGATTGGCAATTAACCTAAAGAGGGAAATCTAGCCTGGCACAACCCAGCTGTGTTAACAAGTTAATCCCAAGTGGCAAATTTCAATAAATGATGTAGAGGTCTGGTATCAGAACTGCTGTCAAGCTAATTTCAATCCTGACATGAGCACAAGCTGCAAACTGAAATGTCATGCATACTACTCTGATCTGAGAGCACACAGCCATATATGAACTTAGCAGTTGGACGTGAAATGAGACTTCACCAGTTCAATCATCAGTCCTATACTACGGTTTCAGTAACATATTAAGGCACTGTTTGGCAGAGCTCCAGCTGGAGCTTCTCGAACCTAGCTCTAGAAATCCAAAGATCTGGAGCTGTGGATGGATTAATGGTCTTTAGTTGAGTCACCTTTTTCATATTTTAGACTAAAATTTAAAAAAAACTAAACAATTTCATTTTATATCTAGTCAAAATGCAGCATGGGCCTCGGAGCTGGAGCTATGCTAAACAGGGCTCCAGTTTTCCAACAATTATAAAGATGAGACAATGCTCCATGAACCACGCAAGGGCTTGCAAGTATTACTGGTCGCAACCATAATTCATTCAAATGTGATATTAAATACAAGGGAGCTAATAATGACTAGTGCATTTGCTAAAGGAGTCGAACTGACAGACTGGTTTAGAGACACTTGGTAATATATTTCGAGCATTTGGTCGACATCGTGCATGCAGGGACACCCGAACTTCTACATAACTATTAATCTTTCTAACAGTTCATACCAATCATAAGTTTCGCATTTCTACCCAACCGACTCCAATCACAACTAACGAATACCAAACTTCAAACATCTAAAACGTTTACATATGGCATATTGGCATCATGATTCTTTGCTACACCTAAGAACCAACAAAGGAGCAAAGAGAGCATACTTTTGGGTTGACACAAAGTTGATTTTCCACCTCCCAACTTTGCCTGAACCTTGCTGGGATGCAGTCCTAGCCGGTGAATAAATTACAACCTGCTAATTCACAAAAATAAGTAAATAATATGGAAATAAAAAGAAGAAAGGATTCCAATTAGCTAGCTAAACTGCATAAAATAGGTGAACAAAAGAAAACTCCCTACAAAAACCTCTCTCTTTATAACCATACTAAGTTACTGGAATGGAACCGGATTGGCAATTAACCTAAAGAGGGAAATCTAGCCTGGCACAACCCAGCTGTGTTAACAAGTTAATCCCAAGTGGCAAATTTCAATAAATGATGTAGAGGTCTGGTATCAGAACTGCTGTCAAGCTAATTTCAATCCTGACATGAGCACAAGCTGCAAACTGAAATGTCATGCATACTACTCTGATCTGAGAGCACACAGCCATATATGAACTTAGCAGTTGGACGTGAAATGAGACTTCACCAGTTCAATCATCAGTCCTATACTACGGTTTCAGTAACATATTAAGGCACTGTTTGGCAGAGCTCCAGCTGGAGCTTCTCGAACCTAGCTCTAGAAATCCAAAGATCTGGAGCTGTGGATGGATTAATGGTCTTTAGTTGAGTCACCTTTTTCATATTTTAGACTAAAATTTAAAAAAAACTAAACAATTTCATTTTATATCTAGTCAAAATGCAGCATGGGCCTCGGAGCTGGAGCTATGCTAAACAGGGCTCCAGTTTTCCAACAATTATAAAGATGAGACAATGCTCCATGAACCACGCAAGGGCTTGCAAGTATTACTGGTCGCAACCATAATTCATTCAAATGTGATATTAAATACAAGGGAGCTAATAATGACTAGTGCATTTGCTAAAGGAGTCGAACTGACAGACTGGTTTAGAGACACTTGGTAATATATTTCGAGCATTTGGTCGACATCGTGCATGCAGGGACACCCGAACTTCTACATAACTATTAATCTTTCTAACAGTTCATACCAATCATAAGTTTCGCATTTCTACCCAACCGACTCCAATCACAACTAACGAATCGACCCCTCCCAGCACCCCATCCCTAGCCACCGAAAGCTGGAATCCAAAACATCTAGCAGTATGCCCCCATGGATCCACGAGAACTAAGCAGCGTGATGATAAATAGAGAGCTGTTAAGGGCTTGGGAATGTTACCCTGCGGCGGAGGTGCTCTTCGGGGATGCCGGAGACCATCCCGATCTCCCCGGGCTTGATCTCGACAAGGGCATCGGAGGCTCCCGAGGAGAGCATCCGTGCCGGAGCCGGCGTGAGGAGCGCGCGGCCGAGGGAGGGGAGGCACCGCCGGAGCGGAGCCGCCATGTCGTTGGAGCCGAACACCGGAGGTGGAGGGGAACGGAGGAGAGGGAGCTTGTGAGCAAGGCGGCCTGCGATTCTGCGACTGGGCGATCTGGATGGGTTGAGAAAAGTGAAGGTGCCAGCTTCGTCTTGGGCCTTATGGCCCGCCCCTTACTATCCTAAAGTGGGCTGAGCATTGACGAGGCTTCTTCGGTCCAGTCCATATTTGGGCTGGATGGGCAATGGATGTTATTTTTACAGTCAAAGTTAATGCTTGTGCTAAAAAAAAAGAGTCAAAGTTAATGCTTGGTGATAAAAAAAAAAGTTAATGCTTGGTTGTCAGAGAGAGAGAGCGAGCGAGTCAAAGTTAATGCTTGGGTTTGGTTTAAAAAGTAAAATTGGCCTTCAGGCTGTTTTCATAATAACATTATAAAGGCAACATATAATTAACGTATATGAGGGCATTTTTTTAGATAATCAAGATGGTCTCCCCTAAAAAGGATAAAACAAAATTACATTGATCTATAGTCACTTATGTTGCACTCTACATGAAAAGCTTTTTTAATTAGTAATGAAACAGTGAACTACGAGGGCAGAGCTCTCATTCTTTAGATACAGTACATGATAATATGTTGCTTTGGTGATAAGCTCAATATGTGTCTAGGCTAGGCTTCTCACTGGAGGAAGAATTACATGAGGCATGGTTTGACCAGGAATTGTATTGAGTTGTTCCTGGGCATCGTAGGACCCGTCGCAACGCCGTGTATCACTGCCAACATTCTCTTTTTTTTTTTCTTTCAAGAAACTGTATTGAGAAACGTCATTCGTGGACGCTTCATTCCGATAATGATGATATGGTGTGGCATGTGGGTGAATAGACGACAGCAATCTTGTATGTACTGACCCTGCACTCATCCAGTCATCCAGAAGGTTTGAAAGCCAAGCCCAGGGGCTGAAGAACCAGGAGCCTTGTGTTAATCAACTCGCGGCAACTGCTAACAGAATTCCAACACTCATCAAATCCGTAATATTATCATGTTAATCGTGAACCTAACGGATAGCAGGCGCAAGCTGATGTGACTGCCTGTTATCTATCGATATGTGATTTTTCTTCCAGAGTTGTATACTCGCTGCACGCGTTCTCTAATCTCTAGCCGCCATCATTGTTGAGTAACTTTCAGCGCTTTCGTCCGAAACTTCCGATATATATATTGTTCATCGGATAGAGATAATTCCATCATAACATCCAGTAGAATGGTTCACCGCACAATGACAGAATTCGTTGACCTAACCGCATGGAAAGTTCTACATCTCTGATTTCAGCTCAGGATTTCATTCGAGCTGGGGTACCCTCCGGTAGTATGGATGACAAAGTTACCTATTTAGATTTTATTATATTATTTTAATCTTTGTCATTTTGACTTGCTGCTGAATAAAATACTGCATAGAAGGATCACAACATTTGATTCATTCATGTACAAATGTATTCTACTGACAACTTTATTATATCTAGCGGCTCTAGGAACCCTGAGAGTCCACGTCCACGCCTTGCCCAGCAATCAAACCTGGCTAGCTGCAGGTCAACACCGTTCGATCACGAGTGTCGTAAGTACAGAGGCGACGTCATAATCGTAAACAGAAAATTAGGTAACCACTCACTAATTAATGAGCACCGAGACCATGAAAGTGACGCTGAGACAGATCTCGTGGTGCCGCTCGTGAATCAAACCAGCTTGCGCAGCTAATCGGTGGCCACTCCAGTTTTTTGAAGCAAACTTATGCGCCACTCCAGTTCGGCATGGACGATCAAACTTATGCGCCCGTGCATGACCTCTCGGGTCTAAATGCAAAACATTCTCAGTTGCTATGGAGGTTGGGTGCTAGAGCGTCGAATTTAATCGAAACTGCTGGGAAGGTCGCGTCACGATAGATGTCCGGCCAACGAGATCGACAGGTAACCGACAAGATTAATGGCACAAGAATCCGGACCCAAACGCGCACGTCATCGCTAACTCCGTTATTCGACTCGATGCAGAATCGTAAGAAGTTCATATGAACTTCGTCAAGAGAAAACAAACTAAGTCAAACGTGGCGAACAAGGCATGAGATTGTTGCAATTGAATGGTAGTGTTGCCCCTCCATACTTGACCGGACTCAGCACAAGCCGCTCTGCGGCCGTCAGCTTATTGCCGGGTCGTCTCGTCACAGGAACACGGTACTACTCATAAGAACGACTCGCTCAACAAATAGCAAGACGGGAACAAATAGCAAGACGGGACGAAAGCCACAACCAGCTTGGGCTTGCAGAGTTGCAGCGCAGCTGGAAACAGCCTCTATAAAAGTCTCTTGTCCTAACAGAAATCATGACCAGTATGCCAGAAAAGATGTTCTGCGGCACGGGCAGCTTCAAGGACGTTGACAAGGAGGAGAAGGACGCCGCGAAGGCGAAGCCGAAGAAGGCGACCAAGGGGAAGGACAACCCGTATGCGTCGCGGGGGCTGGACAAGTTCTCCACCGTGCTGTCGGAGCTCGAGTCCCGGCGGGAGAAGATCCTGCAACGCGTCGGCCCGGACGTCGATGCCGACCACATAATGGTCCGGTTCGTGCAGTCCGAGGCCAAAGGATGGGTGCCCATCGTCGTCAAGCTCCCGTCGGAAGAGGAACAGCAGGCGGCTGCGGAAGCCAAGAAGAAGAAGCAGAGCAAGCCGGCCAAGTCGACGGGGACGTCACGGTCGAATACACCACCGCCCACGGAACCTTCAAGCCCCAAGGAAGGAGCTGCTAAGCATGTGCCGGCCCCGGCGGCGAAGGCAGCTGCACTGACGGTGAAGAAGAAAAAGAAGGCCGGCGGCGGCGAGCGGTGGTCGTGGTCATGGGGCAGGATGATGCGGCCGTGCCACTACTGGCCGTTGGCGCTGGTGCTGCTGCTGCTGAGCCTGGTGGTGTTCGGGAGGGTGTTCGCAATCTGCTGCACCTCCATCTGGTGGTATCTCTTGCCGATCTTGAGCGGCGACGAAGTGCTTCTGGGAGCGTCAAGGCTGCCCGCGGCGAAGACCCGCGTGAGCAACAAGCTCGTAGCTGCCGTGGAGCCGCCTCCGTCCCATGGCAAGAAACGCAGCTCCGGTGCTTCTCCCGATGTAATTTCGCCGAGAAGCCATGCGAAGAAGGGGTGAATCACAAGGAATCACCACACTTCGCACTCTCAGATGTGTTGTAGTTTGTAAATTTTTGTTTAGTTGGGCGGCCAGAAACATCAGATTTTCCAGGTTATCTACCCTCCCTTTTTTAGAGTTTGTAGGGTTTTTTTTTTCGTGCATGTAAATGTACATCAGCCCTTTCATGTGTGGCTGCCCCAAAAATGTTTATAAAGATTCTTCAGATAAATTGTCTACAAAGCATTGGTTATATTCTGAATAATTATCCAAAAATTGCTGAAATGAGCACAAAGTTCCTAGTTTGCTTTTATCATGAGTCATCTTTGTCCGAGTTCTGTTTGATTCAGATAATGACAATTTGATTGAGTGTTAAAGATGTATGTTCAACCCATTCAACAGTGATTCTATGCATAACCGATCCAGGAAAAAATCTTCTAGATTCAGGCATGTGCATCAGCGCAAGTGTCAGAAATAGCACATTAAACATAAGTCAAGGCGCGTGTCCTTCTAGATGCTTGAATATGCACTGGTTGACATTCTAGATGCGAACATTCAATGCGAGACCGATGCATATGCAACCGCCACATCAACACCGTCATCTCACAACAAGCGATTTTAACACAAATACAATTTCAGTCAAAACATACCGCAGGTATTCTTGTACGCTACCCTTAAATTGCCATTCTCGATCTTAGCTTTCGGGTCATGACGGGTCAGGACATCTCTCATACGCTACAGAAACCAGATTGCAGGATGGGAATGCACCAGGAAATAGTAAATAGTGATAGCTACACATCAGTAAGTAATGATTTTTACGTTACGCTAATCGATAACCGAAACTAGAAATGCAACACGAAATGTGAGAGTGAAACAATACACATCAATTGTTCAATCCCGCCGTTCCCCTTCTCCTTAGATATCCTCGATCAATCATTCAATCCTGAATCATAACGAAGGCATACCATGTCTTAGAAATTTTGACAACAACACAATACATCATACTCGAAAATGGAATTCAACTAAACTGTGAACAGAAACCCCATGATGTTCTTGTATCTGAATATTAGGACCACTAACTTGGGAAAAAAACAAGTTGGAGGGGGGGGGGGGGGGAA
>LAPY01001515.1:99782-113972 GCA_000970635.1 Eragrostis tef
GCCGCGTCGTCGTCTATGTCGTCCCGGCCCATGACAAGCAGAGCGCAGATGGTTCTGCCTGGCCGCGGCCTCCACAGGCGGCATGGTGAGCCACCAGGGGCGAGCGCGGACGGACGGGCAATACACGACGTCCAGATGGCCGAGAAGCGAGCAGCACATCGGCGTCGCGCCAGATCGAGCAGGTGGGCCCGGCCTGGCACAAAACGCCGCACGACGCGAGCACGCGCTGCCGGGGAGAACCGGCGAGCATGATGAGCACTGGCCACAGGGAATGAATGATATGGAGCTGCGCCTGTGGCCTGGCGAGCAATTAACGCGGTAGAGCTCCCAGCGAGCCGCGGAACCCCGACCGTGAGCGCCGGCGAGCATGAGGCGCTGGCCGAGGCGCAGGAGCGGGACGGAGACGTTTCTGGGGAGGCATATCCTCGCCGAGGACCAGGCGCGGGAGCAGTTAACGCGGTGGAGCTCCGGCGAGCCGCGGAACCCCGTCCAGGGGGTGGTCGTTATTCGAAATAGCGACCGCCCCTTGGGTCCTGAGAACCGTTGGATCGGTCCCTTGCGGCTGGGATTGGATCAGTTGACCGGTCAGCGCTCTTAGTCAACGAGTCAGAGCCGTGTCGCGGGGTGCAGGGCCGGCCGGGCGGATGGATGGATGGCGCAGCAGGGATCGACGGCGCGCTGGGCGCCGATGTGGACGACGACGATGTCTCGTCGCCGCTTTTATCAGGAGATGTCCGGCCGCTTCGAATGGTCGGGAAGGAAGCAAGCCGGTGACCCATGGCGTTTGGATCGCGAGAGCCGAGCGCGGCGCGGGGGAGGTCGACGGCGAGCCCGGTCGCCGAGGATGATGACGGGAAGCTCGCCGTCGCTTTCTTCTTGATCGCCGCCGCCCGGCTCAACTGGTCCAGCGACGCGTCAATGCGCCCAGGCGGGGAAGATGCATGGCCGGCACATCTTCTTCATGCCACTGGGAGTGATGAGCCGGGCCGGGCGTGTTCTGGAAAACTCCAGAGGGCGGTCACCGGCAGCTTCAGTGGATGGTGAGCTCTGTCGCTCCTCCAAGCTAGCCATGCGGTCCTACGTCAGCCAGCGCCAACCGAACGTTGTTGGTGCCAAGCACCTGCACCGCAAGCAAGCAAGCTCGAGTGCTCGGCGGCGAGATGCCTTTCCCCTGTCTCTCTCGCCGTCCTCTGCATGCGTCGTTGCCGACGAACGTTGTGATACAAGCTTCCCGCTGGCCTATCTGGGCTTGTGAGAGCACAGGTCACCGATGAACATGGACACCGGTGCCGTGGCGCTGCACCCTCGCGCCATGGATTGATGCCTCAATTGAAGCGAACCTGGGTGGCGCTTTGGCAGGACAGTGCTCTCTCTGCGCGTCAGATCACAAGGCTTGGTGCCAGCCATCGTGCCAACGCTAACGACGGTGATTTGTTAGGTTCTCGTTGGCAATGTTCAACCTGTGACATGGTTACGGAGTTGCGAATTCGACTTCACCGTAAGATTTTGCTTGGCTACAGCAACATATCCCGTTAATTACAGAGCACTGCCAGATCGTCTCCTGCAGGAGTACAACATTAACCAAGTGGCTTGCTTTGCACAACAATGTATATAATGGCTTGCTGTAAGCCTGTAACAAAGTCCCTGGTGACGGTTCACATTGTTTCAGGTTTCTTGCAAGTTTGTGCTAATCGCTCCAGCAGATTCTGAAGGCCCCACCCTGAATACAACGTGTTTTATTTTAATCGAGTAGGATGCCTGAACATTCTTTCAGAGTGAAATATCTTCCGTCCTTTGGAAACTGCTGCACAAATGTAACATATTTCCTAGTACATAGCAAGGACCTGATGAAGTATTATCTTGATATTTTGATATATTTGTAATTGATGCTCCGTTGATCGTCACCATCCTACCTCGTGGTAGCTACCACACCTTCTTCTACCTTGTGCCTCACGCTCCTGCTCAGAGTCGCCTGCTATCCCTAGCTTTAGGTGTTCCTCAGCAGCTCGGCTCCTTTCTCACCGCTAGCACCAGTACTCGCACCCCCTCCGTCTTTCCCACACTCCAGATTTATCAGGGTGTACATTGGGCGTCGTGAACGCTCAGCCTTCTGAAGAATGTTAATAGCGCTCGGTCTGTATGTATACCTGAAGTATTTCAGAGCTAATACAGGACCGATGCCAACTCCAACAATGAGCTGAAAAGAATGACATATTATGGTCATGGTAAATGCAAGCCATCAAGAAAAATTATGTAACAAAACTTACTGCTAGTGTTATCCAGTAGGATGGTTGTCTGCAAAGGCGGAACATAACAGTGTACATTCGAGAAGATGGTATGCTGCTGATAAGTTAATGGCATAAGGCAATGCAGTTTCCCCATATGGCCAGAAGTTGGACAAATGTGAAAGAGCTGCAAGTGAAATATAGGTAAGGGCCCTAATAAAAATTCTATCAGGTGCTAAGGGGATAATAGAAATTTTGCTAATTCATACTTCATCTCTAATGTGACAACAAATGCCTGCAGCCAAATGCTTCCTGAGAGGGCAAACCGTTGACAGCTCCTCCATCTCACTTTTCTCATTAGCAAATGCATGAATGGTTATTAAGAAAACAACAATTACCTGCAATCAACCACGGAAAAGATAATACATTCACATCAGCCTCGTGAAACAAGTATATATTTCTGTTTATTTCAAGAGCACCTGCAGCTGCTGTGTAAATTAGTAATCTGCTGTAGTATAGGACAAACGGCTTAGTGGAGATATTTAATGAAATGGAAAAGGAGAAAGTCAGTAAAATACAAGGTAGACTTGTTAAAATTGAATAGAGCAAGCCGAGAGCACAAGAGTATGTAACTTCTAATGAAAATGTGCAGACTACCACTTGCAGCACATCAGGAGCACAGATAGTGTAATATAGCTATAAAAACTTACATGATACAATGATCGACCAAACCAGCCAGCAATGGTACTTGTATTGAGAAGCCTGCATAATAATCCAAGTTACTGAATGAAATTCGAACTGTATTATAGTTTACTGACACATAAATATAAATCAGACAAAACATGCCTGGACTTTAACTTTCATCAAAGCGGTACAAATTTACCTCCCGGCCTGACAATAAAGTAATATCTCTGAGTTTTGCATAACTGTCTTTTCAGCTAAATCCTTGTCCAAGACAGTAGTTAAAACAGGAATGCTTGTGTAGAAAACATTATAAGCCATCAAACTAACCGAGTTGAATAAACTTGTTCCAGCAATGCCTGAAAGAAAAGAAAATCTGCACACAAGAATATGAGAACGTTAAGAAGAACAGCACACACTATACAGTTTCCAATTACGGCACTTTTGTAGTAGCTCAACCAAAAACTGAAATGGTGAGGCAACAATACTGAGATTTTATACCTTACAATATCTGAATAAAGCATATTAACAAAGACTTGTAGAAAGAATACTGCGAAAGAAAGGCAGTATGGCCCATGTACAAGAATCAGCCTTTTCAGGAACCTGAATTCTGGCAAGGAAAAAAAAAAGACAGCGGTCAGAAAGGTTGTGAACTTACACAGTATTAGCTATTCAGAGTACAAGCAAACTATTGTAGAATCTAGACAAAAAAGACAGCATATGGAACAATGTTAGTATTCTCAGTAGTCAACAATGGACAAACCGTGTAAAATGACATATCTCCAGAGAAAAAGTTACTCACATGTGAAGCCTTATAAAAACTGAAAATGCATATCATATCACTACCATTTGAACATCATCTTAAACTAAGAACTAACTGAACTGATATCTCAATGTGATAGCATCCGACCAAATTCTCAGAAATGCTCCTAGCCTCCTACCACTTGTATGAAGCTGATCAAACCCCGTCCAAGCACCAAATTGTAAAGTGCACACATGTAATCTAAGACATTGGCTGAGTTAGACAGTTATGTAAGGCTTCACAGTTCACACTTATTCTGGAATGAATATCTGCACCATGGCTTTTTTTCCCCTCCCCTTTCTCCTTGGAATTGGGGACAATCTGTTAGTATAGTCGTCTTAAATATCATAATCCAAAGAGTATCCTTTCAAGAAACACAAAATCTTAGTGAAATCCTAAACAAGAACCCATCCAACTAAAGATAGTCAGAGGCAATCAACTCTAGTCATCTGCCAAAGAGCCAAATATAAGACTATCGGGCTATGCAACCACATTTTCTTTGTTTCTATTTTGGTAGTCACAGACTCTCTTACAGAATTGAAAAGACCGACTTGAAAGATGTCCATGCAGAGCAACAACGACAGAATACAAGAAAACTAAACCAAGTAACAGCTACAAAAACAAGAGAATAAAGAACCGTGATATTACCACAAGTACATATAATGTAGGAAAAACATGGTAATCCGCAATTTCAGAAGTATAGGATGCAAAAAAAAAGGCAAAGTACTTACTGCCAATGCTATAGTCAGCAGCCCTTGCAGACTGGAGACATTCCCTACCACTAATGCCTAAAACAATGTGAGCCTGTTGTATCATCCTTACATCATTCCCACCGTCATCAATCGCCAAAGTTCAATAGTCACATGATTTTAGAAGCTTCACTAGCTATGGAAAAAGAGTATTAGGGTGAGTACCAACAAGAGGAACAGACCTCTACTGAATATCATGTCTTCCTTGGCAGATTCTGATGTGGATACATGAGTTCAATTAGAAAGAATATTCGTGTCTGTTATATTATTTGCTAGTTGCTTATGTGGTAAGTCATGTGTTTGTGTTTTACTGAAACACACATTGCTACGTTGCTCTTTTAATATCAAAGTTAAATAGATATCACACATACTATTGTATTATAAACTTAAATTAGTCGTGGAAACATTTGGCTCAAACAAATAAAGCAGCCAATTTACCTGCGCTTTCTGTGAAGGAGTAACACGCCAGCATAATGCAGTTTTTGAGAGAACTGCTAGTTCAGTAAAAGCTTCACTATAGTGTGTTAGAATAATCTCTAGCGCCCAACCATCCACAACAAAAGCCAAGTCCTGTTCCAAGCAAATATTGTATCATTGCGCAAGCACAGATACAAACCTTCTTCCGGGTAATGATTATCAGCATAAAAGCGTAAAGGGTAATCGCACATTCATCATAATATCACATATTTTAAATGGGCCAATGGACTAACTTGCCGCAGAACTGTCATAAAGGGCTATTTTGATTGTGAATTTTAAAAAGGGATGACTAGTCATTTAAGAACTGTCCACTTGGCCTTTCACATACTAAGTGACCAAAATAGGCCACAGTCCCTCTTCAGAAACCACTTAACATTCAACTAACCTTAGGCTCCGATGATGTTATACACATGGTAAATATAACTCTTTCTAAGCTTCTAGCAACGTCATCGTCCGTTCTTCCATGTTTCTTTGTTTCCCGGCCAGGAGAGAATGATACTACCTAGAGAGCTTAAGACAAGCATCCCAATTTGTTGATGCGAGTAGTACGAATTTTGAACTCATATGTGAGCCAAAAAATATACTGGTGGTTAAAGACTCCAGCTCGATTTTTTTTAACCGGATACTCCAACTCAAATATTGGTAAACCAAAGAAAATTTGAAGATCACACACCAACAAGTGAAGCAGACACATTCAATACAAGGACAACTATGAATTTCAGATGAATCAAACGACCTCAGCCAAAAAAACGCCTTGAGCAACAGAGTTTTATCAACTGAATATTATCTTCTGAACTGCAACTCAGACATGCGAATCACTGAATATCACATTTCATGCCACTAGAGCATCTGCATTTATATGTGGAAGAATACTTTAACTTAAAAAAAAATAGTATCAATGTGACCGTTAACATACCCAAATTGCTCCCATAGAATTTTTGGCAAGAAGTTCAATACGGTGTACTTCGTATTAGAAATCCTGTTATTACAGTAGTCATTCTGGTAAGACCCGTCATTTATATAGACAAAACGCTTCATTCGACGCAATGGTAATCTCTTCAGCTTGATTGTCTAATGAGCTCAGCTTAGCACGCCTGCTTATAGACAGATATCAGCAAAAGAATGACAGCAAGATGGATCTACAATCTACATGTGACACTAAGATTTACAAGTTTAGGCCAGGTTGTTCACTCAATTCTTGTTTTAGAAACAAACTGGTAGCCCGCACGAACATGATCTACCAACTACTGATGCACTAAGATGGATCTTCTGAGCTCTGATAACTCTTGCATCGATGAGTCCAACTGTCTGGTTTATTCAAGCATTAAAAAAACTGGATGTCTTATAACAACCCAGTAATACTGCATCCATGTGATCACCAATATTTATGGAATCACTATCTTTCCCTCAGATAAAGCAGATAGGTATAATTCAACAAACACTCAAAAAATCATGTTCCTAGCAAATGAACAGAAAAGCACGCAAATCAAATGAACAGAAACAGACAGAGTTTTGTATGTCGAGCAACAGCAACCGTTTCACACGTTTAATTCTCGATCTGCAAACCAGTACAGCATGAGTAATCCACTCAGCATTTCCCGAACCGAAAGACCCATCTCCGTTACCAACGATCGAGGGATCGATACAACGACCAAGTGCCTGCGACCCATCCCAGAGTAAAAGGAGCGAGGATCACGAATCAGTACCCATGATGATGCTTCTATGGACACACACGTGTGCACGAGCAACGATCGCGGTGGGACCCTGCAGATCAGGCGACATGGGAGGGAGCGTTGAGTGTCTCACCTGCAGCGGCGCTGAAGTGGGGACGAGGGCCGGAGGAGGAAGAGGATCAGGAGCTGGTAGTCCTCCTACAGATCAAGGCAGCAGCGGCGGCGAGCCCCCTAGCAGAGTAGCAGTCCGGCCGGCGACGACTCGGAGATGAACAGGAAACTGGATGAGGGCCGAGCCGCCAAGCCCAAATGCTCCACGGCCCAGATTGATGAAATTGGCCAATTTACGACCCACACTAGGTTTCGTGTGCTTGACCAAATGGCGCCGTATATCAATTTCTAAGCAAACCGGTCGGACGGTTCAGAGGTTCAGCCTCTGAAATTATACAACGTTACTATACATGACAAGCCTTTCAGAGACAAACACTTGCAGTGAAGAAGTTTCAGAGGACATGCGTCTCAATCTCTCAACCAGAATTCTCAGAGCCAGTTAAAAGATTCTCAGTCGGCTTAAAGGATTATTCTGATGTTTGCATCAGAGGCTATGTTAGATACAGTGCATATCTGTAAAAGAAAAAGTCTCGTGCGGCAAAGTTGTTTACGGATGTTAGCACGAGTGGACACAAAACTGTGGCGAAGTTATTAAAGCGACCACTGGCCGAAGATCTGCAAACAGCTTCTATGCCTCCAAATGTCATGGCAAACTCGAGTATGCAGCTCTTTTTCCATAAAACTGTTGCCTCTGTAAGAGTACAAAACTATCTTGCTTTTCCAGGTAATATGTACGCTGTATAGTACACTTCAATAGTGCCAACCTACAGACAGTATACTGAAAGTGAAGCAGACCTCCTCACAGACTGAACCCTGTTGTCGGATGGACAAATGCCTTGCTGCAGAAATTTCAGCGCGTGCTAGTATACTGGCGCCGATGACACTGGTGGTATATGAAAGCATTCCCCTAACGTCAGGACCTGTATTTTGTTTTGTTGTCTGTAAACAAAACGGGGGTATATACGGCAGCAAATGGAATGACACGTTCTGTTCCTTTTGCTTCTCTTCTTTCTTTTTCCAGTTCACTGTTCCTGGATCTTGTCTGCCTACAATGGCGATGCATGCATATAAAACTCGTCCTGCAGGTTGGATGCCAATGAATATATATAGTGAAAGCAGCTGAGTCAAATATTTTCCATTCTGATCTGAAAATCTGCATTCCATACATTTCAGTTGTTTTAGCGGAACAGTAGTGCATATAGATCGGTCCAACACTCCAGCTAGCACTGGCGCACTCCCCAGCAATTCGGTTCTGAGTTCTGACAAGGAAAATGGCCAATGTGCTTTGCAACAGTGCCAATTCGCAGAATAATAGGGGCAGAGCAGGGCGTGGCTGCCCAACGATCGATCGATCCGCCGAGAGAAGCTAGGCAAAGCAACCAATTGCCGCGCTTCCGTGGATCGATCGATCGCATTATGGGCGACAGGGCGTGGGGCGGCGAAGCCATGGCGAGGCAGGCCATTCAGGGTGTTGTAGCATTGAGCTGGATCTCACTCACAACACAACGTGTGTGGCTTGCCTAGCTTGACATAGCTGATGGATGGCCCATCTCGGACTAGATCTTGGACCATGGCACGCACACGCACTGGAGGCGAAGATGGGGAGCAGAAAATGGACCGGTACTACTTCGCATGGACAACACGTCACTTTGATCACCCTTTTTCCAGTCAATCTAAGCTGTTGATTAGACACGGGCGGCAAACTGGCCTGTTCAAAAAAATGGAGAAAGAGAAACCAATGCAAAGGTGTGTGTGCATGCGCTGGAGCTTTAGTGAAACCGTGCGGTTCTTTAGCCCGCACGGCCGCGGGTCTCCGGCCGGCGGAAGGATGGTGTCGTTGAACGCCGGAGGAGAACGCCGGAGGAGCGGACAGCATGCAGGCCGGGCAGGGCCCCGCGCTGCAGCGTTCTCTATTATACGGGGCAGGCGTGTGATTGCGTTGGGCGCCGTGACAAAAACGCGCGGCGATGATGGTGTCGCCGTACTTTGGCCGGCCTTTCTCCTCCTCCTCATTGGAAGGATTCGAGAAACAAAAGGCTCCCCCCACCCCGGCGCGTGCATGGGCATGGCAGGCAGCCAAAGCGCGCGCACTGCGTCGTCGATGCGTGGCGTGGGCGGAAAAGCTTCCGGATGCCCCCGGGTGGATGAATCCACTTGTGAGATTCTCGCCATGATTGGGTCGCAAAGCTGGTTTAAAGATCGATGCATTTGCATGCATTTGATTCCAAAACGTTGATACGCTGGTGCAGCCTGAACTTTGATTGACGACTGGCATTGTGGCCGTTGAGCAGGACTGATGAAAGGCGAAACCGGCGGCACTCAGCAGAAGAGAACAGATCGATCATCGATGGATTAGATAAGAGAACTGTTGCCGGAACAGTCGCAGAGCTTGAATAATTGCAAGCTTTCCCTGTCTTTTCTCAATCATGTTTGTTGGTTTGGAGATTTTTCTTCCCCGTGCCAAATCGAAACTGGCCAAGCATGGAAGCTAGAGCGCGCTGATAATTGGACTGAAAATTCTGTTTGTTGGGTGTGCAGTGTGTACTACTGATATTTTCCCACATGCATGTGTAGGATGATCGCCATGCCATACCGGGTGCAAACTATATAAAATCAGGCTAGCTAAATCCATGATATGGGTAAGCATGCTACGGAAGCGTGTAGAGCATGAGGATTTTGTCGCATGTGCAGCTTCTTCATCTACGACACTATACTGGCCCATGTCGGCTCCATGATATATATATATAGATCATGCATGATCTCAGTATATGGACGCGCGGGGGCACATACATTTGCGGTATGAATACAGTTTACTATTGCTACGCAACTTCTTTCGATCAGATACTTGTTCATCCCAAAAAGGAAAACAAGACAGGGCATGAGCTGTGGTTTCTGTATGATACGACCTCCGTATGTACTTGCTAGGCCCGACAGGCAGACACAGACTGCATGCGGATCCACTGGCTGACATAGAACGGCCGTTAAGCTTATGACGCGGTCAAAATTCTAGAATATAAATGCAAAATCTGCCAAATGTTCGATTGGATTTTGATCAGAGAGAGAGAGAGAGAGAGAGAGAGAGAGAGGAGAGAGAGTCGTAATTATTTCCTGCAATAACGTGCCAAAACCGGGAGGAGCCTGATGATCACCCTCACTTTCTCTGCAACGAAGTTATGCCATCTGAGTCATCTTTTCAGGGAAATCAATTTACGCAATCAGTCCAGAGGCGAGCTAGTGCCGCGATCAATCAATCCGGGCACCTCCCGTTCAAAACCCTCATCGAGCGAAGCCATCATGGCGTGCTAAGCTGCTGCGTGCACCGCATGCATGCACAGTGCCCGGCCACAGTCAACCACTCCAAACTCTGAGCTGAGTCACAGTCGACAGCGAAGAACACAACATCCCAGTCAGTGCATGCCGTCCCCAAACAAGCCGTGACCTACCTAACCGCCCCCCTGCACTGCACTACACGCCCTGCGCTGCGCCTCCATGGTGGCATGTGACGGCCCCATCGCCCACTGCACGACCTGATGAAAATTAGGTAAAGAGAGGGAGGTAGTGATAGGGGAGCAGTCGTCTCGTAGCAGCGGCAACAGCTGCTGCGGCACCCGGGCGAAGGAGACAGCAACGCATATCTTTTAGGAGCCGAGCCGAACGGCTACGCGAGCAGGCGAGCAAAAGCAACGGCAACTAGCCAGCGAGCGCCGGCCGCGAGAGCTAGCGCACTACGTACTACGTGCGTGCTCCACGATGCAGACAAGCGCGTCTTTCCGGCCTTCCAAAAGGAGCGAAACGGGCGATCAGTCCGTGCCGTGCCGGCGATCTCAAAAGAACGCCGAACGCGACGCTAGTTTCTTTTACAATTCTATACTACACGAATCTGCGAAACTTTCTCCCCCGAAATCTCAAAAGAAGAGTACGTGAAACACGCGTGCATACGGACCCCTTTTGCGGTGATGATGGTGGCCGCCACCGCATGCCCGCCTGTGCTCCAGGCCGTCCAGCTTTTGCCGCGTCTTTCTTCGGCCGGCCGGTCGCTGGTGCCTCCTCCTCTGTGCTTGTGTTGTGCGCGCACTAGCTAGCTCATCGATCGATCTTGGATCAGAGCTGCGCGGAGGATGAGCGTACAGGAGATCAGATGGTAGTATAATTTACCTCCCTTCGCGTACTGAAGGCGACGTGCGCACGCGAGGGAAACCGAATAATTTTTTGCTGGCGCCAACGCTGCAAGCGGCCTGCTGCAACCTCCAAGGTTGGCGTCGCTCTCGAACGGTCATTTCCGGGATCCTCTCCTCTAGTGCTTGTGCTGTGCGCGCACTAGCAGCTCATCGGTCGTGGATCAGAGCTGCGCGGAGGATGAGCATACAGGAGATCAGATGGTACTAGTATAATTTACCTGCCTTCGCCTACTGAAGGCGACGTGCGCACGCGAGGGAAACGGAATATTTTTTTGCTGGCGCCAACGCTGGAACCGGCCTGCCGCAACCTCCAAGGTTGGTGTCGCTCTCGAACGGTCATTTCCGGCGCGCGCTGGTTTGGCAGCCATGTTGCATTCCACGATTGTTGGGATGAGATGGAGCTCATCGTGGTACAATTATCCGCAAACAGCTCTACTACAACCACGCAAATTAAAAAGTTAGTCCAATTTCAGGTGACTTGTAAATAAGCAAACTAATTAATTCAAGAACATTAAACCATCAGAGTTTATGCGTAGCAATGCTCTGGTTGGGATGACCAAATGTATTGTGAAATGTTTATGCACGTTGCATTTTATACATGATTTTATAAGAAACATGTCAATTATACATACTGCTAGTTCATCAACCCGTGCACTTGCAGGGGCTAGTAACTTCATATAACTCCTGATTAAAAAATATTGTAAAAGAACATGACATGTGCAAGGTTTAAGATGCAATTAAATAGATAATGTTTTTCTAATTAAATTTAGAATTTTCTTTACTATCGTCGGCATCAATCACCTCTTTCGTTCGATATGTTATACATGTAGATGTTTTTTTAGCCTACATCTAGCTATGAGAAATACGACTTCTCGTCCCATGCTCTACCATGTTTTTTTTTCCTTTGGATTTTAACACATCCAGTTTATTTGAGACCCTAGCTTGGTTATGATTTTAGGAGTGTCTTACTCTTAGCATAGTAACCAAGCTAGGATTGATAAGCATATATGGAATTCAGTATGTGTAGTCATTTTTACAAACAATACTAGTCATGCTCTTACATCTCAATACCACAACTAAACAAGAAAATTCTCATCCCGCCCAATATTTCTCCTACTCATACATTCTCGTTGGATACATCACAATTATCTTTTCTTTCAACGTATGAACAATGCAATTTATATGTAATAAGCATTCATCTATGGCAAACATCTCTTATGCTAACCAACCATGTATTGTGCTTTCCCCCTCCAATTCGATCATATATTAATTTCCACATTGTAGTTTTGCTTCAAAATGTTTCTTTGAAGGCCTAGTTTGGTAAAACTATGCTAGCAATAATATGAACTTATTTTTTTTATCTTTCCTCAATTAATGTGAGAATCGATAACACTGCCAGAAACTCGAATAGGCCTTAGGGGCCTCAATGTCGCGCATAGGGAATTGGGAGAAAAAACCTAAAATCCCCACAACCCCAGCCACCTCAGCCTTATTATAAGGAGTCATCTACTTGTTAGGTGGCTAATATTTTGTTATTCTCTCAATCACTTATTCAACAATTGGATGTAGATCCAACCACCTAGATCTCTTCTTCTCTTTTAACCTTTTTCTCTTCACGGAAATAATATGAATGTTCTAGATTCAATAGAAACTTGCTCCACGTTCAACAAAATAATTTCCATGCATGCACTTAATTTTTTCATAAGATATGATCAAGAAATATGCAAGTTTCTAGTCAACTAAACCTAAATGTTCCAACTTCAATAAGAAAATATTCCGGTTTCACAAAACATGTATATTTTGTTTGTTCCAAAAAATATGACTAACATATTTACAAAATCTCAAGCGGTTGCGAACTAGCAAATCTCTTATTATGACTTATTAGGATAAATCAAAATGAATTCAAAAAATACTTGATTACTATTTTCATGCATGCATACATGCTTTCCTGAAGGCTGCACATAATTCATAGGGTGGTAACAATGAATTGGTGGAGATGGTTTGCGCATCGGAATCAATAGTTAGGGTCCGTTTGGCTAGCAAAATAACTTTAGATTCTGCCTTGAATCACTAGAATCACTTCCAAACGGTTAAAATCTGAAATGTTTCTTGCCTGAATCACTCTGAAACGTTTCTCTGTTTTGAACTAGGAATGAGAATCGCCTAAATAGGTGTTTCAAGTGATTCAAGTTCATTTTGTGAAACGTTTCACCGAATCTGGATCAATAGCCAAACGTTTTCAGTGATTCTTCTGTTTCAGGTTGTGAAACGTATCTACGTTAAATCTGAAACGTTTTTGATTCCCGATGAATCTAGAGTTGTACCAAACGCACCCTTAGTCTGAGTAACTAGCACTGACATATTTGAATCTCTCCGGTGAGTTACTGATCACCTCACACTACAGAGATTTTTTTTGCCCAATTTTTATATAAAAAAACTCTCTAATGTGAGGAAATATAGTAAGTTTTATCATGTTTTCTATGGATTTTTTGTTATTTATTTTTGTTTTGGGGCGGCGGCGGGGGGGGGGGGGGGGGGGACCCATCATGGTCGTGTGCAGATTGAATTATGAAGAAACATGATATTCAAATATTGTTGTGACACACAGTGACACTACCCAACAAATTAAGAGGTAGAAATTGACCAATTGTTGCAGAATCACAGTTGGTCCGTCCTGCGTATCCACAGCGTGCACCATGACAAACGCAAGCCGCCTTCAGTTCGTTAGCCAAACCAATCAAAAAAAAAAAACTAAAAGCAAGCAGGGCCGAGCCGGGGCAGTAAGATCGAGATGGAGAAAGAAAGCAAAGGCAAAAGGCGGCCACACCCACTGCGCCACCACCCAGTAAAAAAGAAGCCGTCCACTCGAATCCGAACCATTCCTTCCTCATCGATCCGGCCAAAAGCGAAGCAAGGCAGAGCATATTGCTCCATCGGTCTCGCCAAAAGAGCAGTGGAACTGGGGATCGAGGGGGCACGAAGAAAGCGCATCACGCAGGGGCGGGCTCCCCTTTTCTCGCTCAAAAGAATATACATCGCAACTTGCTTCCTCACAAATTCGTTCACATATCCTAGCTAGTCTCCCAGCTATAGCTAGCTAGGCTCCTCCTCCTGCTGCTGCTACCACTACACCCTGCCATTAAAACCCCCATGCTTGCTACCACGGCGAGCTCGAGCACGCACACGCCTTATGTTGCCTCCTCGCCGTAGCTGCTGTAGCTTTCATGGATACTTTGTTTAGGTTGGTTAGCCTCCAAGCCTCCGAGCAGCAGCAGCCGCAGCAGCAGGAATTCC
>LAPY01001516.1:3014-22175 GCA_000970635.1 Eragrostis tef
CTCTCCTACGCCTTCCAGGCCTACGCCTCCTCCATCCTCTTCCTCCAGCAGCTCAAGGTACACGCTCAGACTCCGGAAGGGCATCACAAGCTGCAGGATGTTTGGTCATTTCACATAATTTTGGAATCATTGATAAATTTTGTGCTAGGGTACTAGTTAGTGTTGTCTACTGCTGGATCATGCGTAATTAGGGGGCATGAGAAAGAAAACTGGCATTTCCCCTGTTTGTACTTGAAATCACCTGCTGTGGACGCAGTGTCTGTCAATTCGGTATTTGCAGATAAGCCTTGCTCAGTGGCAGAGCTCTATATTCAAAGACAGAAAGATTCTTTGTGAATTTGGTTGGCAAGTATCTTGTCGCATTGGTTGAATTTGTTCAAGGCATAGGATCAAGTCCAAGACTTTAGTCTATTTTGGCCTATCCAATGCTCTGTACTCGGAAGAAGTAAAGTTCAGGTCGATTGGGTTGCCAGCACCATGGATCATTACTAATTGCTATGCTATTGCTATCTATATATATCAGTCCTTCCAATTACTGGTCTTAATACCTTTTATGTGCACCTTTAGTTCATTTTTCTCCTGTTTTCATCATAACAGAGACATCTATACACTATACTTACAACATATCATTCTGTGTGATCAGCAAAGAAATGTTCTAGTCACGGTTGGAGATGATGATCAGTCATCTTCGCAGTCATCAGGTGTCTGTCTAAAGGTTTTTGACCTTGATAAAGTACATGATGAGGGATCAAGCACAACGGTTCCTTTTTGTGTCCAAATTTTGCGGATCTTCACCGACCAGTTTCCTCTGGCAAAGGTAAAGTCTCTGTTGTCTATTTTGATAGCCATGGAGTGTATGTGATATAATCCTTCTGTTTTGAAGAATTTTGGTACCTATGAAAATATCCGGAGATACTGTAATTAACATATTTTTGCTGCTGCAGATTACATCATTTACGGTTCTCGAAGAAGCACCACCTATACTGTTGATTGCCATTGGGTTGGACAATGGTTTTATTTATTGTATCAAAGGCGACATCGCACGTGAGCGTATCACACGCTTCAAGTTGCAAGTTGAGGCTGGGCCAGATGGTGGCACCAGTTTACCTATTACTGGTCTTGGTTTCCGAGTTGAAGGGCAGGCGCATCAGCTTTTTGCTGTAACTCCGAGTTCTGTATCCTTGTTCAGCTTACATATTCAACCACCAAGGAGGCAAACTCTTGACCAGATTGGTTGCCAGACTAATGCTGTGGCGATGAGCGACCGTATGGTAAGAATGGATTTCCACATGTTAATATGCTATTTTCTTATTGTGTAGCTCAGTACATAAATATGTTGGTAATTCTGTGTAATTTAGCACTTCTTTGGTCAGTCGGGTCGACTTGCAAATAAGTTTAGACAGACTAGCATGCCGTTTGATGAAAGTTTGGTAGCATGAATTTGTAGCTAGTTTGTTTACCCTAACTTGCAGCCTCACATTTGACTAAATAGGCTTGCAGTATATTACAGCTTTTTTTTCCTCATCTACTAGCCTGTTGCTAAAACTCATAATGCACCAGATCTCTGCCTAATTATTATAGATGTCGATCTTTGAATTTTATTCATGAGACATTATTCAAGAAAATTTAGGAAATGTTAGCTGCTTTTATAGTTTTGGACTTCATTATTCTGGTCACATCCTTGCTATTCTCATATGTATGCTATTGTCATTTCATCCTCTCGAAGTACACAACTTATTTACTTCTTATTTCAACCGAGCAGGATCTGATTATTGGTCGACCTGAAGCTGTATATTTCTATGAGGTTGATGGTAGAGGTCCTTGCTGGGCTTTTGATGGTGAGAAAAAGTTTGTAGGTTGGTTTCGAGGCTATTTAGTTTGCATCATTGAAGATCAGAGGACCCATAAGAATACTCTTAATGTTTATGATCTGAAGAATCGGTTGATTGCCCATAGCATGCCTGTGGGTGATGTTTTGCACTTGGTCACTGAGTGGGGTTATATTATTCTTATAATGAGTGACAAAAAAATCCTGTGCATTGGAGAGAAAGACATGGAAAGTAAGCTTGATATGCTATTCAAGAAGAATTTATATACAGTTGCTATCAATCTTGTACAAAGTCAGCAGGCTGATCCTGCTTCGACTGCTGAAGTGCTGAGGAAGTACGGTGACCATCTGTATGGGAAACAGGAATATGATGAGGCAATGTCCCAATACATCAACACTATTGGTCATCTTGAACCATCATATGTTATACAGAAGTTCCTTGACGCTAAGCGTATCTACAACCTGACAAATTATTTGGAGAAGTTACATGATAGAGGGTTAGCATCCAAAGACCACACCACCCTTTTGTTGAACTGCTACACCAAATTGAAAGATGTGGAGAAACTTAACCAATTCATCAAAGATGAAGATGGGATAGGTGAAATCAAGTTCGACGTGGAAACTGCCATAAGAGTATGCCGTGCAGCTGGATACCATGAACATGCCATGTTTGTGGCTAAAAAAGCTGGGAGGCATGAGTTGTATTTGAAGATTTTGCTTGAGGATCTTGGTAGATATGATGAGGGACTGCAATATATATCAGGCCTTGAGGCAAATCAAGCAGGTCTGACTGTAAAAGAATATGGGAAAATTCTTGTGGAACATAGACCTGCTGAAACAGTTGAAATACTATTAAGGCTCTGTACTGATATTGGAGATCCTATGACTAGAAGAGGCTCAAACCGCATGCACTTGCTTACAATACCTTCTCCAATGGATTTCGTGAATATATTTGTGCACAGCCCACAATATCTTATGGAGTTTCTAGAAAACTATATCACATTAGTGAAGGACTCACCTGCTCAAACAGAAATTCATAACACCCTTCTCGAGCTCTATATCTCGAATGATTTGAGCTTCCCATCTATGTCACAAGAAAATGGCTTTGAGAATCATAATATCAAAGAAACTAAAGGTAAAGAAAATGCAAATGGACATAAATTGGGGTCAAGGGAGAAAGCAAACCTTGGGAAAGAAGATTCTAAAATGGCAAAGAATATTGCTGATAGGCGAAGGAAAGGGCTTGAACTGCTCAAATCTACTTGGACATCTGAGATGGAAGATCCATTGTATGATGTCGATCTTGCTCTTATTCTTTGTAATACAAATGCATTTAAGGATGGACTGCTATTTCTTTATGAGAAGCTAAAATTGTATAAAGAAGTTATAAGTTGTTACAAGCAAGCTCACGATCATGAAGGCTTAATTGCTTGCTGTAAGAAGCTGGGGGACTCAATGGTGAGAAAAAGTTTGTAGGTTGGTTTCGAGGCTATTTAGTTTGCATCATTGAAGATCAGAGGACCCATAAGAATACTCTTAATGTTTATGATCTGAAGAATCGGTTGATTGCCCATAGCATGCCTGTGGGTGATGTTTTGCACTTGGTCACTGAGTGGGGTTATATTATTCTTATAATGAGTGACAAAAAAATTCTGTGCATTGGAGAGAAAGACATGGAAAGTAAGCTTGATATGCTATTCAAGAAGAATTTATATACAGTTGCTATCAATCTTGTACAAAGTCAGCAGGCTGATCCTGCTTCGACTGCTGAAGTGCTGAGGAAGTACGGTGACCATCTGTATGGGAAACAGGAATATGATGAGGCAATGTCCCAATACATCAACACTATTGGTCATCTTGAACCATCATATGTTATACAGAAGTTCCTTGACGCTAAGCGTATCTACAACCTGACAAATTATTTGGAGAAGTTACATGATAGAGGGTTAGCATCCAAAGACCACACCACCCTTTTGTTGAACTGCTACACCAAATTGAAAGATGTGGAGAAACTTAACCAATTCATCAAAGATGAAGATGGGATAGGTGAAATCAAGTTCGACGTGGAAACTGCCATAAGAGTATGCCGTGCAGCTGGATACCATGAACATGCCATGTTTGTGGCTAAAAAAGCTGGGAGGCATGAGTTGTATTTGAAGATTTTACTTGAGGATCTTGGTAGATATGACGAGGCACTGCAATATATATCAGGCCTTGAGGCAAATCAAGCAGGTCTGACTGTAAAAGAATATGGGAAAATTCTTGTGGAACATAGACCTGCTGAAACAGTTGAAATACTATTAAGGCTCTGTACTGATGTTGGAGATCCTACGACTAAAAGAGGCTCAAACAGCATGCACTTGCTTACGATACCTTCTCCAATGGATTTCGTGAATATATTTGTGCACAGCCCACAATATCTTATGGAGTTTCTAGAAAACTATATCACATTAGTGAAGGACTCACCTGCTCAAACAGAAATTCATAACACCCTTCTCGAGCTCTATATCTCGAATGATTTGAGCTTCCCATCTATGTCACAAGAAAATGGCTTTGAGAATCATAATATCAAAGAAACTAAAGGTAAAGAAAATGCAAATGGACATAAATTGGGGTCAAGGGAGAAAGCAAACCTTGGGAAAGAAGATTCTAAAATGGCAAAGAATATTGCTGATAGGCGAAGGAAAGGGCTTGAACTGCTCAAATCTACTTGGACATCTGAGATGGAAGATCCATTGTATGATGTCGATCTTGCTCTTATTCTTTGTAATACAAATGCATTTAAGGATGGACTGCTATTTCTTTATGAGAAGCTAAAATTATATAAAGAAGTTATAAGTTGTTACAAGCAAGCTCACGATCATGAAGGCTTAATTGCTTGCTGTAAGAAGCTGGGGGACTCATCTCAAGGTGGGGATCCATCTCTCTGGGGTGATCTATTGAAATATTTTGGAGAGCTGGGCGAGGATTGCTCTAAAGAAGTTAAAGAGGTCTTGACATATATTGAGAAGGAGGATGTTGTGCCTCCCATTGTTGTGCTACAGACGCTGTCAAAAAACCCATGTTTGACGCTCTCAGTTGTCAAGGATTACATTGCTCGCAAGCTTGAGCAAGAATCAAAGCTAATTGAAGATGACAGAAAATCTATCGACAAGTACCAGGTTTGTGATTTATTTCTGAAACCTTCTGAAACTTTTATTTCATATATTCCTTTTTTCGCTCTAAGGTAAGATCCTTCAAGAACAGCATTGGGGTTGCAACGGGGCTCTGGGTGAATATTGTCCGCCTGTATTGTCCCCGTACTTTTTAGGGTATTTTAAAAAAGGGAGCATATCCTATGAGAACCGGGTTCGTGTGAGAGGAAAACGAAAAAGGGGCACATGAATTCAGGTGGGAGGGGTGATTTGCAAAATCACCGTCTACTTAATCATACTTTTTCAAATTACCCCTCCCACCTCTCCCTTGGATCAAGATCATGTGGCTCAGATCGGAGTTCTCATAGTTCTCACACGAATCTGGTTTTCATATGATACGTTGCCTTTAAAAAAAGGCATTAGTATAGCTTGGTTGATAAAATGAGATAAAAAAGTATCCTATTTTGAAGTGCAAACCTCAATGTAAAGGAGGATTTGGGAAATTGATGATTGGCCATTGAGATGTTACCTTGAAAGTGTTCTTGTGAATTGTTTCCTGTCGTCATGTACCCAGTATTGTTGATTTACTGATCTTTTAACTGGAGCTAGCACATCATTTATCAGCTAGACCCTATTTACAACCAGGCACCTTTACATGTGATGGACTTATGTATCGGATGCACCATGCACCTGAACATTATATTTCAATAAAATGTAGGTTTTCCTTTTCTATGAAAAAGATGTGTATTTAATCATTCTCTCAACTCACTGATTTCTAACAGTTCTCTTTTCCTTACCTTGCCCATGGGAATACTATATAAGTTCATTCTAATACTTGAAGTTTCTGTAATTGTGCATTACAATTTAACTGAATATGTGAATTGAACAAGGCTATAAATTGGCAGTCCTATATCATGTTAGGCAAGATCAGTAATCTCATGGCACAAGCACATTTCTTGTGTAAAAGAGCATTTGTCATAATCTTTCTTGATTTCTTGAACACATCAAGTTCTTGGAGCAGATATTTAAAACCTGGTACTGGTAGCAAGAATTAGCCTTTAATGATTCAAATAATGAGTATGTGATGAATCAATACCTTTCTGTTGTTACAGGAGGAGACAGAGCTGATGAAAAGGGAGATAGAAGATCTCAAGACAAATGCGAAGGTTTTTCAACTTAGCAAGTGTACGGCGTGCACTTTTACCCTTGATCTTCCCGCTGTCCATTTCATGTGCATGCACTCATTCCACCTTCGCTGCCTTGGAGACAACGAGAAAGAATGCCCAGAATGTGCACCTGAATATAGATCTGTTATGGAAGCAAAGCAGAAGCTGGAACAAAATGCTAGGGACCATGATCTATTTTTCAGACAGTTGAGGGGTTCGAAGGATGGGTTCTCTGTCGTTGCTGACTATTTTAGCAAAGGCATAGTGAGCAAGACAACCATTCCCCCTGAGAATGGCCGATAGGGAAGGACCACTGGTATTGCTTCGCCTTGTACAGAGCATTTATGATGTTATTTCCCTTTGGAGATTGATCGTTTGGTGCTTCTGGGTCCAACAATCATAGCATGCTGAGATCTGAATAGCAAAGTTTTCCCTTGTGTATGTACCTTGCGATGCTGTGAATTTTTGTTGGCATGGCATTGTAAATACTTATTTCCGGCTGCCACTTTTCTGTTGGCAAATGTTACATAGACTGCTGCTGTTTTCAGCACTGAGTTTTGATGTTTGATTTGCGCCCTCAATGTTTTACATTAGAGGTTCCATACGGATCATGTTTTATATGTTGCCACAATGTTGCCTCGTTCTAGTTATGCATCACTTGGTATGTTGTTTAGATTACTGCTTTGCCATGGATTCACGTTACAATTACACATTTTTTGCTTGTGGTTTAAGATGTACTGGCACAGCTCATTTCTGGAACCTGTTTACTCTTGCAACTTTTTGCTTGTTTTGGTGAACATACTCGTATTACTTGCCCTGGGTTTCATCCCAGATGTGGCCTTTTACATCCATGTGAACTCTGAACATTCGTCAGTTACTATACATGCAACTGCTATGGGTGGCTCGTGCTACGGAATACAGAGCAGCGCATGTGCTGGAAGTACGCCTGTCCCGGAACCACATCCTTGGGTGTTCCCTTCGTCTCCAGCCCGCTACAGAAAAATTCGTTTCTTGCATGATTCATTCATCTGAACCCATCGGCAAAGCTTCAACCACCGATGGCCCCCCATAGAACATGGAGATGTTCCACTGGAACAAAGGTGCGCGTAGAAGGGTAAACAAAAGGCAACGAATTGATGAAGGGGACATGGAAGAATGGCAGAGATCTAGGATCATCTGTGGCTAGGTGATGGTTGTATGAACAATCACAAAAATGACAGTACCTCTCCTTGGAATGGACAGACAGCTTACCTGAACCTTTTGATTTAATCTCACTTTTTGCATCAGACAACTGTCCTAATGGAGCTAGCAGTTTTACGAGGTAACTGAAGTGTCAGTGTGACACGACACCACCCATGGTAAGATCACGAAAACGATTGATTTGGCGTCGCGAGTGAAGGGAACAAGATGCTGCTGTTTCCATCTACTACGATTTCAAATCACGTCGGAACCTCGCCTAACGATAGCATCAACCAGCCAGCCACTACCACCTTGGAATGATAGTACATCTCCTTGGAATGAACAGACAGCTTCACAGTTGAGGGGTTCGAAGGATGGGTTCTCTGTCGTTGCTGACTATTTTAGCAAAGGCATAGTGAGCAAGACAACCATTCCGCCTGAGAATGGCCGATAGGGAAGGACCACTGGTATTGCTTCGCCTTGTACAGAGCATTTATGATGTTATTTCCCTTTGGAGATTGATCGTTTGGTGCTTCTGGGTCCAACAATCATAGCATGCTGAGATCTGAATAGCAAAGTTTTCCCTTGTGTATGTACCTTGCGATGCTGTGAATTTTTGTTGGCATGGCATTGTAAATACTTATTTCCGGCTGCCACTTTTCTGTTGGCAAATGTTACATAGACTGCTGCTGTTTTCAGCACTGAGTTTTGATGTTTGATTTGCGCCCTCAATGTTTTACATTAGAGGTTCCATACGGATCATGTTTTATATGTTGCCACAATGTTGCCTCGTTCTAGTTATGCATCACTTGGTATGTTGTTTAGATTACTGCTTTGCCATGGATTCACGTTACAATTACACATTTTTTGCTTGTGGTTTAAGATGTACTGGCACAGCTCATTTCTGGAACCTGTTTACTCTTGCAACTTTTTGCTTGTTTTGGTGAACATACTCGTATTACTTGCCCTGGGTTTCATCCCAGATGTGGCCTTTTACATCCATGTGAACTCTGAACATTCGTCAGTTACTATACATGCAACTGCTATGGGTGGCTCGTGCTACGGAATACAGAGCAGCGCATGTGCTGGAAGTACGCCTGTCCCGGAACCACATCCTTGGGTGTTCCCTTCGTCTCCAGCCCGCTACAGAAAAATTCGTTTCTTGCATGATTCATTCATCTGAACCCATCGGCAAAGCTTCAACCACCGATGGCCCCCCATAGAACATGGAGATGTTCCACTGGAACAAAGGTGCGCGTAGAAGGGTAAACAAAAGGCAACGAATTGATGAAGGGGACATGGAAGAATGGCAGAGATCTAGGATCATCTGTGGCTAGGTGATGGTTGTATGAACAATCACAAAAATGACAGTACCTCTCCTTGGAATGGACAGACAGCTTACCTGAACCTTTTGATTTAATCTCACTTTTTGCATCAGACAACTGTCCTAATGGAGCTAGCAGTTTTACGAGGTAACTGAAGTGTCAGTGTGACACGACACCACCCATGGTAAGATCACGAAAACGATTGATTTGGCGTCGCGAGTGAAGGGAACAAGATGCTGCTGTTTCCATCTACTACGATTTCAAATCACGTCGGAACCTCGCCTAACGATAGCATCAACCAGCCAGCCACTACCACCTTGGAATGATAGTACATCTCCTTGGAATGAACAGACAGCTTCCCTGAGCCTTTTGTTTTAATCTCACACTTTTTGCATCAGGAAACTGTTTTACTAGGAGATAACCGAAATGTCACAGTGACACGACATCACCCATAGTAAGATCACGAAAACGATTGAGATTTTGGCGTCGCGAGTGAATGGAACAAGATGCTGGTGTTTCCATCTACGATTTCAAATCACGTCAGAACCTCGCCTAACGATAGCATCAACCAGCCGGCCGGCCAGCCACTACCACCTTTTGTTGCCGTCCGGGGCCCTCGTCCTGGGTTTTGGAACGCTCGGTGCACCAGCAAAGCCCCCGCCGCACGCCGCCGTCCTACGGCCTCGTCGTGCTCCGTACCTCGGCCACCACCTCCGTCTCCTCCCCGGCAGAGGCGTACGTTCATCCCACTATCCCACGAGCTCCAATCATACGCGGCACCACCCGGCCAGCTCACTCATCTGCCTCCTCCCTCGACCAACAAATCCATCCATCCCCACGCACGCGTACACTCCCCACTCCCGTCCCGCCGACTGACACAACACAACGCTCGCCCATCATCCCTGTCCACCGATCCCCCCCTCCCCACGCCCACTCGTGTGACTGACGCGGCCGAGAAGCTCCAAAAGCCCGTATCATGATGATGGCGCCAGCAGCAGCAGCCAGGATGAGCAGCAGCGGCTGATCCGTCGAGCTCGGGCGGACAGGCAAGCGGCAGGAGTCATCAATGGGTACGCCACTCGGGGCTCAGCAGGCACGCCACCAGTTCTTCTTGGCTGCTTCTTCTTCTTCCTTTGCCTTTTCTTTCTCTCTGCTTTTCCTCTGCCATCTCGAGGCTCTTGCTCAGCTCTGCCGCCATTGTTTGGGGGCAAGTACACGTACATTCCTGTACTTGTCCGCGTGTCCATCTCTTGGTTCTTGGGTCCTTGGAACTGTGTTCCTCGGTTTCTGCGAAAGATTTTTCTTTTTCTTTTCCTTTTTTCTTCGTCATTTCCAGGTCGTTAATCGAGTGCATTTACCTGCAAACTGCACCATCACCACTTGGATTTCTGGCTTCTTTTTAGACGATCCGGCTGCTTCTTTAGCCGTTCCGTTCCTTCCCCTGTTATGTTGTTCAAAGCACAGGAGGGGCGGCGAATCTCGGTTCCCAAATCCCAAGAGTCTCCTGCTGTTCAGAAAAGGTGTGATGGTCGCCCACATCCCCTTTAGCTTGCCAGTTCTTGCTCCTCTTCCTCCTTCTCATTCCTTCTTTTAAAGCTGCATCGATTCCATCCTTTATCTCTCTTTTGCTTTCTTTTTTTTTCATTTTTTTTTTCTCTTTGATCGCCTTGACGTGACCGTCACCCTCTACTTCTTGACCGCGTCACTGGCCGGTGACACTGCATACTGACACCACCCGCGTTGCTCTGCTTCGTCCTTTTGGTGAGCAGGAAGCGAGGGCGGGATTCTTGGGAGGTTGCCATGCCGCGGCGGGACGCGGACGAGGGCGCTGCTGGTGACGAGGCTGCGGCGGTGAGGTTGGCCAGGAAGATCCGGAAGCGGAGGGAGCTGTCGTCGTCCGGCGCGTCGAACCCTTCAGCGGCGGCGCGGAGGAGGCTGCGGTCCAGGCGGCCCGCGGTGCTGCTGCCGACGCGGCGGCGAACTAGCGGCGGCCGCGGCGAGTCGCCGCGCTCGGGCGGGGACATGTCCGAGTCGTCCCGGAGCCGGCATTGCCGCCTCGCCAGCGACGGCACGCGGCCGTCGGCGGCGGCGAGGAGGCTAGTCGGCGCGTTCTGGCAGGCGGACAAGGACATGCTGTTCGAAGGGGACGCGGAGCCGGCGGTGCGCCGGGGCGTGGTTCCTTGGAGCGGCGCGGCGACGGAGGTGAGCGGAGCTGGATTGTCATACTCGACGGTTCGAATTGGCAGTTTGGTTGGCTTGATTTGACATGGCGTTTGTGGCGTCGATTAATCTTGTGGTTGACAGGTGTCCAAGAGCTCAAGCAGAAGTACTAGGAGCAAGATTTTGGAGGCTGATAGCAAGGGAAGCCGGCGCAATGGTCATCGCCGGTGTCTTTCGGTGGATATGCTGAGCAACGGCAGTGCAATGGAGGTAAAAAAGATCAGAACCTTTGTTCGATTAGAACAAATTTTAGTATTGTGTGTATCTTGTTGGGTTCTTTACACTGTTTGTATCTGAATGTGTGATGAATCTGATTCAGTTCAGGCCTCTGGTAGTTCTATTGAGTTGAAACATGAAACTTGCAAGCAGAAAATTGGTAGGCTGAAATTTAATGAAAAAAATTCCTTGCCACAGTGATGAGTTTCTTGGTTCAGTCAGTTTAGAAGGGACTGCCTGCAAATTTGAATTATTTTAACCAAAAGTATAGCGTCTAAACAGACGCGCTAAGTAATAAAGCTGCCTGCCCATTCTACTCAATAGAATCTAGCAAGTTGTAGTAATAAAGGAATCTCTCTTCAGAAAGTCTATTACTTTTGACACTCTGTTCATACTTCAAACTTAGTGCACAAGTTGCTCTCCATAATCTGATATGCTTCTCCGGAACTCCAAGGGAAGCATTTTATGACCGCGCCTAACCTGAATAGTTCATTACGTAGGTGCCGACTGCTCAGTTCTGAAGCTACTTATAAATTTAGACAACGCTGACCTAGTGACATGTAAATAAAGGAATGTTTTACTTCAGAAAGGAGAAAACTTTTGACACCTCATTCAACTTGGTGCACCTTTAAGTCTAAGCTCGTTCTGTAAGGTTGAAAGCAGAGGGAATGTGAGGCGCATCTCCAAGGAAGTATTTGATAAGCACATGCATGGTGTCCACTTATGCAACAGGCTACAAGCTACCCTTGTACCACCTTAATTGTTTATTACTGATGAAATGGCCCAATAACATGTTTAGGCGTTAGGGAGGATTAGATATTCAGCACACATAGCCTTTTAGGTGTATGGGGCATAAGAAAACATCGATTAGAAGTTGAAAAATATTCAAACCTTTGGAAGACGAATCAGGTGGTTGAAGCTATTTTTGAATCAGGAAAAAAAATGGAAGTAGGCTCCAGAAAACATCGGATCTATTTGACTATGTGGCCTGCATGTGCATCAGTTGTAGTTTCGATCTTGCCGCGCCTTTTTTTAGAGAGAAATTAGTATGCTGTTTTTTTCCCAGTTGAGTTGTGATCCTTTTAGCTATAAATATTACTAATAAGACTTTTTACAAGTATAATGTCTTAATATCCTCTGCCTCTCTGTTTTTGAGGTTTCAAAACGATTATCAAGCTTTTGACACTGAATGCTTTTTAGTCTTCAAAAAGCAAAAAAATCCCAAAGGGATTAATAATTATGATTAACACTGAATTTTCATGCACTATAAGGCTATCTGCCGAAGAAATAAGATTTGATTACTTGCTTGATAGGCACGCAAACATTGTGAAATAATAGAAACTAGTTGGTAGATTACCTGCCAAATACTTTCGTGTCAACTAAATCCATTGCTTGGAGCAATAATAGCACCCACCTGACGTTGCTGAACTTGGTTATTGATTTCAGGTAGGCACATACTCGCAAGATGACGTTTCAAGATGTCCGGCGGAGAAAACGGTCAATCTACAGGATCTGTATAACAGCTTGATAGCATCTAAAGAGCTTGTCAAAGTACTAGCCCACATCTGGGGACCTGGAGAACTGAATCCATCAACTGTATCACTCATTTCTGCACTACGTTCTGAGCTTGATGTTGCTCGTTCGCATGTGAGAAGGCTTATCAAAGAGCAAAATTCAGATGCACATGCTATGAAGGGCTTCAAAAAACAACTTACAGAAGAAATGGAATCCTGGAAGGCCAAACAAAAGGACAAAGTAGCAAATGCTCTCCAATTCATTGTTACAGAACTGGACAGTGAGAAGAAGTCAAGGAAAAGAGCAGAGAGGATAAATAAGAAGCTATCCACGGCCTTGGCTAACACTGAGGCCTCATTGCAGGCAGCAACGAAAGAACTCGAAAGGGAGAGAAAGTCTAAAGGAAGGGTGGAGAAGATCTGCAGCGAGCTCATCAGGGGCATCGATGAGGACAAGGCCGAGGTAGAGGCACTGAAGAAGGAAACCGTGAAGGCACAAGAAGAGCTTCACAAAGAGCGTGAGATGCTTCAGCTTGCAGATGAGTGGCGTGAGCAAAGAGTTCAGATGAAGCTTTTGGAAGCACGACTTCAGTTTGAGGAGAAAAATGCAGCTGTCAATCAGCTGCGCGACGAGCTTCAAGCATATCTGGATACTAAGAAAGAGGAGGAACCAGTGAATGATCCAATGCAATCATCCCACGCATCTGAAAACGGCGCTGCTGCACATGATGCGGTTGCTAACCGGAACCGGAATGGAGAGTGCAGAGATGACAGTGAAGATGGCGCCTCAGAAGGCAGTGAGATGCACTCGATTGAACTGAACGTCGATGGGAACAGCAAGACCTTCACCTGGAGCTACACTCCTTCGTCGAAAGGCAGGCAGAGACATGAATCATTTTCAGACAGGGGTATGGATGGTGCGGATTCCTGCCGCTTTGAGCAGAACTTTCAAGGCATGGATGAAGAACTAGAGGGAGAGTGGGCAGAAGGATGTAGCAACGGAATGCTGAACTTTGACCATGATGAGGAGAGATACCAAGCTATCAAGAACCTCAGAGAGCAGATGTTAGCTGGGTCAGGGTTCGTCCTGTCACAAGAGAGCAGATGTTAGCGGGGTCAGGGTTCGTCCTGTCACAAGGTAGAGAAAATGCAGAAAGAGAGTACTGAGCATTGTAAGGTGAGTTAAAGGTAGATAAAATGCGGAAACATAGTATAGTGAATTAGAAATGGCAAAGTTTCATGTAAAATCGTCGCAAAGTAGCGTATCATATCAGCTGCTGTTAGTGTTACATCGAACTGTTCAAGCCAGATAAAGCATATAATCAAAGGTGCCACATTTGTGGATTAGTTTTTCTTCTTCGGCGTAAATATTTTTTGAGGTCTTGAAATGGGGGAATATTGAGGTAGTGTTTTCACCAGAAACTTTCACGAGTCTGATCCATACTTCTGATGTCCTACGCTTTTGGTTGACGCGTGTGCTGGTATATATGTTGCCGCTTACTGCCTACGATCTTCTCTTCCTAGTTGTTGAGACAAGAAACTAAGTTCGTTTTTGAACTAAACATTCCGAGGGTGTATATTCAAAGAAGTTGAATCTAAACTTTTGTATAGAATCTAAACCACGTTTGAATTGAGAACAGAACACTTGAGCTTTTTTTTTCCCTTTTGAGCACAACAGTTGAGCTTATAGAGTTGTTGTATTCAATAAAAAAAATAAAAGAAAATCACCTTCACGCAGGCCACCATTCTTCCAGCCCACAGCGGCCCAGCAGCGCCAGCATTGCCGCCGAATCCGAGTCACGGTGGGTTTCGACTAAACGTGCGATTGATCCGAATCGACCATCCGTTCCAAAACAAAAACAAATCAAATGCCCTTGGCCGTCACGTCAAGCTTCTCTTCATGCAAATCTAAAAAAAAAAAGGCTTCTCTTCATGCAGAACGCGCTCACACACATCCTGCCATGACGTCAACGGCGCGGCGCGAGAAACGCGGCCGCCGGCATCCGTGACGAGTCTGACGACCTTTCTGAAGTTCTGATCTCCCACGTGTTCTGGCGCCTCCGCGTGGCCTCATGCGCGCCAAGCTCGCATACGTGCCGGTCGTGGCGCCCCGCCGTGGAGGACCCCGGCTTCGTCCGCCGCCACCTCGAGCCCTCCTCCCGCGCGAGGCGGCCGCTGTCTGTCCTCGTCGTCCGAGGACGTCAGCTTCCACACCGCCGCCTCGTGGACGAGAAAGCCATGGGCCAGTCGTCCAGTTTGGTCAGCGCAATTACTCGCGAGTGTTCGGCAAAGTGAGTGCATTCAGATTACTTATGTCAGCGAGAGTGTTGGATTTGTCGTATTGCATATGGCTCTTGGGCTGATCAAATGTACATTCAGGACATGTACACGTGATATAGATAGCCTGCTGTCTAAAAGACTTGTTTTAAACACTACAGAATTAATTTTCACAATGCATCGTAAGTGGTCCAAAAAGATTAAACACAATGATATAGAGTATAAATAGCAAAAAGTTTGGATACAACGGTTTAAACGGCAGCGAGTGGTCTATTGATTACTAGATGGCTTTCTTCTCTCCTCTATTTCTCTCGTCCACCTCAGCCAAAATCTTATTTTAGCACCTCTTCTAGACAGCCGACATCATCCTATTGTACACGCCTTCAGAGCAGCAGAGGCGTGGTGGTTATACTTGTGCCACAACCAGTTCCTGCTCATGAACCGATAACCTCCAATATTTGCTATGACAAAAATAAAGAAGATTAAATAAACTGATTAGCCGCAGCGGTAAGATTAGGAAGGAGCTCAGGGACTCATCACCAAGAAGATAGCGGCAAGGTTGCTTTGGCCGGCCGTGGCCGGCAAGTGATCTGCTCGGCTCACGGATGGAGGACTTGGATATATAGGTCATTTTTCTTCTCAGATGAGAGTTAGAAATATAAAAAATAAAAGCATACTTGACATTGACGGATGGAGTACTGATTTTTGGTGCTACGAGTTCTTTAGCGACTGACTTTTCGAGCACCCACCACACTGTGGACAGAGACCGGGGCGCGTGCGGGGACTTCCGGGCAGCCATCGTTGTGGACTAGGTCGTCAGTCGTGCGTAAGCAGTGCCGGTGGTTGCTTTCATCTTTGAAGGGCAGAAACAGCAGAGAGCCGGACGCGAAAGCATAGACGGAGACACAGCTCGGGCCGCTCGACTCGATCGTAGCTTCCCTCCCTCCCGAATTGGGTTCTTCCACTATTCTGGAAGCAAGGCGATGTCTCGACTGCTCCGATTACTCTGCTTGTTTCTCGTGGCAGGTAGGATTGGAATGATCAGCTAATCCTGTGCGCCCTATCACAGGTTTTTGCTTTGCTCTGTTATTTTTTCTGAACTTGATCGAGTTGGATGGGTGCATATCAGGTAAAAGATGAACATTCCGTTAAAAGACATTTAGAGCTGATATGCACTCGAGTTGGATTTTGCACATCTAACTGTGGTGACCGTGTGGTCTTGAAGCTGATGCGGTGGTGGTTGGCGTGCTGGACGTCGGCAACCGAGACGACGAAGCGGAAGTGCTCATCGACCTGAAGCGGTTCCTGCAGAACAACAACAAGGTGACACGCGGCGCCTACGGCTCGTGGCCGGAGGAGTCGGGCTCGTCGTCGCCATGCGGGTGGCGCGGCGTGGGGTGCGGCGCTCGCGGCCGCGTCACGTCTCTGGATCTGTCCCGGGCGAGCATCTCCGGCCCAGCGTTCGGCAACTTCTCGCGGCTCACGGAGCTCGCCTGGCTGGACCTCTCCGACAACACCCTCAGCGGCGTCGGCGACATCAACCACTGCCGCGGGCTCGTGCACCTCAACCTCTCCCGTAACCTCATCAGTGGACCATTGAACATGTCCGGTCTGACCAGGCTGCGGACTATGGACGTGTCCGGTAACCGGCTCGACGGCGACATCACGGCAAACTTCCCGGCGATGTGCGCCGACCTCGCCGTGCTTAACGTCTCCACCAACATGTTCACCGGCAATATATCTGGCCTTTTCGATGGGTGCGGCAAGCTCGAGTACGTCGATCTCAGCTCCAATAACTTCGTCGGCGAGCTGTGGCCGGGCGTCGCGAGGTTCAGGCGGTTAAGCGTAGCCAAAAACAGGCTGACCGGGAGCATCCCGCCGGCCACGTTCCCAGACGGCTGCAAACTCGAATCTTTAGGCCTTTCCGCCAACCAACTCGTCGGAAAGTTTCCGGATTCCATCTCCAAGTGCACGAACCTGACATACTTGTCCCTCTGGGAGAATGGCTTCACCGGCGCCGTACCCGTCGGAATGGGAGAGCTCGCCGTCCTCCATACTCTGATTCTTGGGAGGAACATGTTTGACCGTCAGATACCGTCGAGGCTGACGAACTGCACGAAGCTTCAATTCTTGGATTTCAGCAGCAACATGTTTGGTGGGGACGTGCAAGACATCTTTGGCAGGCTTGCGAGCTTGAGGCACCTCATGCTGCACCACAACAACTATACCGGAGGACTGGTCGCCTCCGGCGTGCTCCAGCTACCGCTGCTGGCCAGGCTCGACCTCAGCTTCAACGAGTTCACGGGGGAGCTCCCTGCAGAGGTGGCCGATATGAAAAGGCTCCAGTACCTGGTGCTCGCCTGCAACAAATTTAGCGGCGGGATTCCGCCGGCGTACGGCCGGCTTGCCGAGCTTCAGGCACTGGACCTGTCGTATAACAAGCTCACCGGCGCGATACCAGTGGGCGTGGGAAATCTCTCGTCGCTTTTATGGCTGATGCTCGCCGGGAACCAGCTATCCGGCGAGATACCGCCGGAAATCGGCAACTGCGCCAGCTTGCTCTGGCTGAACATTGCCGGCAACCAGTTGACTGGCAAGATTCCACCTGAGATGGCGAGGATCGGGAGGGACCCTGCCCCGACGTTTGCCAAGAACCGCAACGATCCCAGCGTGCTCGCCGGCTCAGGCGAGTGCCAGGCCATGAAACGGTGGATCCCGGCAAGCTATCCCCCATTCAGCTTCGTGTACTCTATCATGACCTGGGAAAACTGCCGCAACATATGGGACCGAATTCTCAAGGGCTACGGCGTGGCCCCGATCCGCACCAATCACTCGTCGCCGATGAGGTCCGAGACGACCTCCGGGTACGTCCAGCTATCAGGGAACCAGTTGTCTGGAGAGATACCGCCGCAGATCGGTGCAATGCGAAACCTCAGCCTGCTCCTCCTCGACGATAACCGACTTACTGGGCGGTTGCCGCCGGAGTTCGGCTGGCTTCCGCTCCTAGTGCTGAACGTCTCAAGAAACAACATCTCAGGTGCGATCCCGTTGGAGATTTGCAGCATGTTGTCCCTCGAGATGATGGACCTTTCCTACAACAACTTCTCCGGCGAGTTGCCAAGAAGCCTGATCCGGCTCACGGAGTTGAATAATTTCAATGTGTCCTACAATCCGCTTCTTTCCGGCACCTTCCCGACCACCGGCCAATTCGGCACCTTCGACGAGCTGTCTTTCCTCGGCGACCCACTCATTTCACTGAGGCGAGACGCCAGTAAACAACCACCCCCGGGAGCTTATTCGGACGATGTTATAAGCAGCGGCATGTCTCGAAGGAAGATCATGATGCGTTTCTTGTTGGGTTTCATCATCGTGGCCTCCTTGCTGTTGCCACCTGTGGGATTCATCGCCTACTTCGCGTTCACGGTCCCTCATCTTCACGACCAACCTGCGCGCCCGGTTTTCCGCAGGCCGTAGACGGCCAGGGGCCCCACACACCGAGCCATTCTCACGTTGACACAACAATTTAGCTGCTGTTCACTGGATAAACCCCGTGCCGTCATTCTAAATAGGTTTTCTAACTTATTTATAACATGAAAGCTTTGGTTAGTGATTTTTTCGTTGGTGTTCCTTATGATATTTGTGGTAATTTGTAGCAAGTGAAAGGGACGTGATGTAACTACACAACATTATCATTAGGACCTCTGAAGTGAGCCAAAATAAACAATTCACAAGCATTTCACATTACAGCTTCGTCCCTGCTAATTCCTTGCACCTGCTTCAGCTCGAAAGAATGCACAGCACAAGCGTGTTCCTTACACAGTGACATGTATCCCTCTCAGCCAAACCATGAGTCGAGCATTCCTCAGCTCGGTTTCTGTTTCGTCCGGTTCCTAATGGGGACCAGGCTCTCCACATATGGGACGACGTGATGCACCAGACCGGCCAGATCTCCATCATCATCATCGTCCGAGTCCGGATACTCGCTTCCATCCGCCCGCGCATACTTGAGCTCCTTTTCCAAGTCGACCACTTTTCTCACGCTTCCATGCCGCGCGTCGTAGCTGTACAGCGTCCTGTGGTCCGCCGCTATGAGCATCTCGTCCCCGGCGACGGCGACCGGGAGGAAGGCCTGGGACCCGATGTCGGCCCCGTAGTCGTCGTCGGAGTCATCGAAGTTGTCGTCTTGGTGCGAAATTCCGCCACTGTGGTCCGACGCTTCTTGTACTTGGCAGCAGGAACCGATTCCGCCACCGTAGTCGTCGAAGTCGACGCGGCAGCGCAGGCGCCCCCTCGGCGCCCGCC
>LAPY01001516.1:27755-39485 GCA_000970635.1 Eragrostis tef
CCAGTGGCGGACCCTGACGATGCCACTTCTACCACGGCTACGGTGGCACCCGGATGATGGTGTCATCCCATCCACCACTTGAAGGTGCTACAGTAGTCGGGTCGTGGCCTGCAGTGATGCTTGGCCGTGTGTCCGCCTCCAAAATTTGAAGGCCTGCATCACTGCAGGCCCTCATTGTACTAGTGGATAGGATTCTTACAATAGACAACTTGCTTAAAAGATGATGGAAGGGATACCATCTATGTTGTTATTGTGGAAGTACAGAGACAATAGATCATCTCTTGTTCAAAATGTCCTCTAGCAAGCTCATTTAGGAGACAATCTCATAGACCTTCAACCTTAACAGCCCACCTGTAAATGTAGAGGACGCAATAGGAACGTGGTACCATGGATCAAGCTCTCATTTTAGAAATTTACTCATCACAGGAATAGCTGCAGTTTGCTGGTCTGTGGGGAAAACTAGAAACAACTGTTGTTTTAGGAATAAAATGCCTTTAGATCCCACTGCATTACTTCTTGTCTGGACTCATGGTCTTTGTTGCAGAAAAGAGAAGAAGGGGAGCGACTTATGCAAGGAGTTAGGCAGTTGAAGACGATGATCCAGGACTTCTCACTACAAGAATTCTATGAATTACCAACAGTTTCTCTTCAAGTGGCCGACAGTACTCAATACAATTTGTATTGAAGCATAATAACTGTGAGTAATGTGTTTGTAGGGAATAATATTGTTGGGAAGTTAACAAAACTGTAGGGAAAGACATGGAATTATACTAGAAAACTGTCAGCCATTGGAGAAAAATACTAGAACTGTTGGCCACTCATAAGAACTGTCGGGAAAGACTTTGTATCTTGTAGTGTCTACAACTTCTCTAGGAGCTGGGCGCCGATGAAGATGGCACGGGAAGGATGAAGAATACCCTGAGATAATATTCATTCTGAAGCATGCAATCAGACAAATCTTCACTCCCGTTCAGTTTCTGTTAGCAAGTTAGCAGTTCCCAGTCTTTTGGACTTGTAGTAGAAATGCTGCCTGTAGTAACATCCTACCTTTTTTTGCGACGAAAAGAGAACTCTATTGATTACTCAGCAAAGTGATTACAATCGTGAGCAACCAGCGATTCGACACAGCGGGGAACCTGCGCACGCCACACGGCAGTGTGAGTAGTGCGTTTTGCCAACTGTGCCAACTCGTGTGCTACATGGTTCTGTTCTCTTTTCACAGCCTGGAAAATTACTTCCGGCAACAACCTGCTACTATCTTTAATCTCACCCAGGATAAAACACAAGGGCGACTTCAAACCTCCACCCAGCTTCAACAAGTTGATAAGCGTTAGGCAATCCGACTCCACTACCGCCTTCCTCCTCTCCCAATCCGCAGCCAAGTTCACTCCTTTTTTGCACGCCAAAACCTCAACCTCTTCTGCTGATGACCCATTAAAAATTACACGCCAAGAGGTCAGTAGGACGGACCCTTTCTCATCACGGATCACCACTCCTATGCCGGCCCTCCCATTGGCGTCGAAAGCCCCATCGACATTGATCTTGATCCAACCTTGCGGAGGAGGCCTCCACCTAGAAACAGGCTCCGAGTGTCGCTGCTTCCCATCTCCAGGACAAATCCTTTGGCTTTTCCCTTCCGGTC
Organism: Eragrostis tef; assembly: GCA_000970635.1. Classification (NCBI taxonomy): domain Eukaryota; kingdom Viridiplantae; phylum Streptophyta; class Magnoliopsida; order Poales; family Poaceae; genus Eragrostis; species Eragrostis tef. The sequence continues at coordinate 29,398 of LAPY01001516.1, forward strand.
TTCCAGGCAACTCACATTGTCGGGTGGTGAACAGGACTTCGTCAAAGCTCTGCAAAAAACACACAGATGACCGCTGATCCAGCCACTTCCCTTCATGGATGAATTTATTCCGTACATGCCAAATACGCCAAAGCATCAACACAAATCTGCCAGCGTGGTCAACTTCCATCTGCTCCAAAATATTCAGAAGCCACTCCGGACCATTATCAATCAGTTTATCGTCCGGCAAAAAGCTCCAGCATTTATCCAATTCCCATCTGAGATATTTTGCATGGGGGCATCTTATAAGCGCATGGAACTCCGTCTCCGCCTCCAGGGTGGCACCTGTTTGATGGCTCCAAAGTTCTCCACCATTTGTTGTATCTCGTTGGAAGTCCTCGTTGTACCACCTTCCAGGCAAAAACATGAACCTTGTTAGGAATCTTGAGACGCCAGATCGAGCGCCAACATGTCTGCTCCCCCATTGGGTTCGAGGTGGATCCCTGCAATCCATCCTTTGCTTCTTTAATCTTCACTGCCAACCGATAAGCACTGCGGACAGAGAGGATACCAGTTCTTTCCTCATTCCAAGCGAGCACATCCTCACGATTCAGACCTCCAATTCTAGTTCTCATGATTACCTCCACATCATGTTCCCAAAAGAACCTAGCAAGCACCGTAGTATCCCATGCCTCACCATTATCAAGCATCAGCTGGTCCACTGTCTTTATTCGACATGGTCTTCTTTTTCCTGAAACAGTTAAGCCCAACTCTCTTTGTAAACAATTGCTCCTCTATATTTTGACGCTTTTTCCATTTCCAATACGCCAAATAACTCCAGCCTTCAACAATTCTTGGCCATACTCCACAGCGCGCCACGATGGTGAGGCACATTGTGGGAAAGAAGTATCTAGAATGTCTCCATTAGGATAGTACTTCGCTTTAATTATACGAGCACACAGGCTGTCAGGAAACTCAACAAGCCTCCATGCTTGCCGGGCGAGGAGAGCTTGGTTAAATAATTTCAGGTCCCTAAACCCCATGCCTCCTTTTGACTTCATCTTAATTAATTTCTCCCAAGCAATCCAGTGTGTTTTCCTTTTTCCATGCTTCGACCCCCACCAGTAGCCACGGATCATCTTCTCCATTTCCTCTATGGTGCCATCATGAAGCTTGAACACACTCATCGTGTAAGTAGGAATGGCTTGAGCTACAGACTTGATAAGAATTTCTCTGCCGCCCTGAGAAACATCCTTTTCCCACCACACCATCATCCGCTTGCCCAATCTTTCTCTAATAGGCTGGAATCTTTCTTTCTTCATTCTTCCTTCTGGAGTCGGCAAGCCCAAATACTTGGGTTCAAAGCTTACAGAGTCCACTCCCAGCACGGAACGTGTCTCATTCATGACCTGAACTGGACAATGTTCGCTGAACAACAAGTAGCTCTTGCTCGGGTTTACAAACTGTCCTGTCGATTTACAGAATTTTTGGAGTACTTCATTCACAGCCGTGGCTTGCGCGGCTCTGGCCTTAAAGAAGAGCAAGCTATCATTCGCAAACAGCAGGTGGGAGATCCCTGGGGCCCGCCGAGAGACTTTCAGAGGCACAACAGTTCCTTCATTCTCTGCTTTCTTCAACAGAACCGACAGACAGTCAGCAACAAATAAAAATAAATACGGCGATAAAGGATCACCTTGGCGAAGACCACGAGTGGGTTGGAAGGGATCCGACAGGACCCCATTGAAGTTCACCGAGTAGCGCACAGTGGTGACACAACTCATCACCCACCGTACCCATTTACAATGAAAGGCTAGCTTCACAAGTGTCTCATTGAGAAAATCCCAATCCACTCGGTCATATGCCTTAGTGAGATCCAACTTGTAAGCACAAAAATTGTTGTCTTCTCTCTTGTTCTGCTGAATTACCAACAGTTTCTCTTCAAGTGTCCGACAGTACTCAATACAATTTGTATTGAAGCATAATAACTGTGAGTAATGTGTTTGTAGGGAATAATATTGTTGGAAAGTTAACAAAACTGTAGGGAAAGACATGGAATTGTACTAGAAAACTGTCAGCCATTGGAGAAAAATACTAGAACTGTTGGCCACTCATAAGAACTGTCGGGAAAGACTTTGTATCTTGTAGTGTCTACAACTTCTCTAGGAGCTGGGCGCCGATGAAGATGGCACGGGAAGGATGAAGAATACCCTGAGATGATATTCATTCTGAAGCATGCAATCAGACAAATGTTCACTCTCGTTCAGTTTCTGTTAGCAAGTTAGCAGTTCCCAGTCTTTTGGACTTGTAGTAGAAATGCTGCCTGTAGTAACATCCTACCTGGTCAGTCCAGCGTATAGAAATATTGCCGTAATGCGCCTAGATGGCGGGTGTGGCGGATCACCCGTCACTCCTGTTTCCCACACTAATCTTCCAACTTGTGGCTGTGAACTCTTCGAACGGTTCTTTTAATGAAAACTGAGGGGAAGGCCTCTTCTCAAAAGAAAAAAAGGTTGAATATGACATATTTTTTATTTCCCCCTAAATGCTAATTAGAGTATATATTGATTGTTTCATAGTATTTATACAAGTAGTTTATGATATATGTTCTATTAGCTAACAAAAATGTTCTGCTTGTTTATGACTAATGTTCCAATAGTTCATCATAAATGTTCCGTTAGCTCACGACCAATATTCTGATGATTTATGACTAGTATTTTACTAGTTTACCACAAATGTTATGTGAGCTCATAAACAATGTTCTGCTAGTTGATGACTAATGTTTCACTACTTTTCAACAAATGTTCCGTTAGTTCATGAACAAAGTTCTGCTAGTTGATGACTGGTGTTCACTAGTTTATAACAAAAAAAGTTTCATTAGTTCATGAACAATGTTTTGTAAGTTGATGACTAGTGTTCCATCGTCTTATTAAGGTGACATAAGTACACAACACAAGAATTGAAAAAATATAGGCACACAACCCAACAAAAAAGAAAAAAAAAGAAATAATAAAATGCATCACCAACAGCGTTGCCTTTGAAAGTTTCATGAATTAGAAAATGTACAGTATATGGCTGAGTAATATAATGAAAAGGACAAATAAAAATGTAAATACAACTTGTACTCATTCGGGAATTAAAAAATAATATGTGTAAGAGGAAAAAAAGGAGAACTACATCATAAAAGAAAGAAGAAGAAAAATAGAAAGATAAGTTGACGGAGAGAAAAAAAAGTCAGGAACTCATGAACGTGGCTTCTACTAATTGGCGGGCAAAATTGGAGTGGAATTTTAAACTTCAAATCTATTTTCCTCACAAACCTTAACTATGTTTTCAATTTTGTTTGAACCTCCATGATCTTTATAATTAATGCAATGAAACAAGATCCCATGCGGATATATTTTACATATTTTTGACAATTTTAAAATTCAACTTTTTGAATGAATCATTCCCAAAATTGTTGAAATAGTATACTTGAAATGTTGAAATAGATATTAGAAATAGATAACTATGAATAAAATAGGATGCATCCAGATTTAATTTAGAAATTAAATAGGCTTTCTCTCTCTTTGTGTCTCTCCTGTCCTAGTGAACGCGCTGCTCCGCCCGAAGCCGCCACGCTCTCACAAGTCACCAGAGAGCGTTGAGGGGCATAGAAATTTTAGTAAAGATTCTAAAATGAGTCCGGTGTTATATGCAGAAAAAAATTACTGGTAGTTGTTGGAGGGACATTACTCTTTGGTAGAACACAAAGTACCTGTCTTATAAATGTTTCATTAGTTGCCATTGAATGGTTTGGTACCATTGAAAGCGAGACAATGAAAATTTAGTGGTATATATTTCTAAAAATCAGTGTTTTCAAATTATTGTCCCTTGGTTTGCATGGTTGTGAAGGAAATGAAAACTATCTATTTGGATCAAATAAACACCACACTCTGTTTGAAGATAAGTTTACATTACATAGGCATGCAGACATAAACCATAAGCTGTTTGCTAAACACATTATTTCCGCTTCGATGGATACCATTACTAACAAGAAATATAAAGCTAGAGAGGCCACATCTAACGTGGCAGGCCAGCAGTTGACATAAACTCTTCCTCTAAGCTGCAAAACTTTTGACTATGTTTGGATGATGAAAATTTTGAATTCTTGGCAAAATGAATAGCCGGTAACTGATAACTCATTATATCTGTTGTCGTTAGCAATGTTTGCATCTCTTCATCTTTCCCAATCGTTGCTTCATTCGCCTCCCTCCGTTTTGCCCTCAAGAATTGTAAAGCCTCCCTCCGTTTTGCCCTCAAGAATTGCAATGCACTCTCCACTTGTTTCATAGTAGGTCTTCGGTTACCTTGGAGTCTCAGACACATGTCCACAAGGGAGGCAAAACAATTTATCTCTTCCTCTGACGCTTCCTCAAGAACTACTGGAGCTACTATATCTGTAATAGGCCTAGCTTTCATCTCCAACAGAAAATAGTTTGCCAAGTTTTGCTTTGCGCCAGACTCGCTTGTAAGAATAGGTTCCTTTCTAGTGAACAATTCCAAGAGTACAACAGCAAAACTGTACACATCACTCTTCTCATTTAGCTGCCCGGTATGGTAGTACTCTGGATCTAAGTACCCAAAGGTTCCTTGGACATTTGTAACAATATGTGTTTGATCAATGGGAACCAATCTTGAAGCACCAAAATCAGACACTTTAGCCGTATAGTTAGAATCCAAGAGAATATTGGATGACTTCACGTCACGATGAAAAACTGATACAGATGCTGAAGAATGTAGATAACAAAGAGCACCGGCCGCTTCTGCAGCAATTCTGAGGCAACTATCCCAGGATAAAAGCAATTCATTCCCTGAATCAGCATGAAGGATCCCGTACAGTGAGCCGTTAGGTATAAAATCATACACTAATAGTGGAACCTCTGTCTCAAGACAACAACCAAATAGATTCACAATATTCCGATGGTTTATCTGAGAAAGAATTGCAACCTCATTAATGAACTGATTAATCTCATCTTCCTCGATGATCTTTGATTTTTTTATTGCCACCACACGTTGGTCAGACAAGATGCCCTTGTACACCATGCCATGTCCTCCACGGCCTAGCACCCGTGTGGAATCAAAGTTATTTGTTGCCTTTTCGAGCTCCTCCAATGAGAAAATCCTTGTCTTGTCACTGGCATTTTCATCAGATAATATTAATTGCTCAAGAAGAAGACCTTTGTTTTTCCTAAAATATTTCCGTCGCAGCTTCCTTTGGATGTTCCTTCTCCATCTACGGGTGAGGTAAATCGCACTTACACTAATAACTAGAACGCTGCAACCACTGCTCAGTCCGATGATAGTACCTGAAAGTTTTGGTGATATGAGTTTTATGTTTCTATGGAAATAATAAAACAAAAATATTGCTCACCAACAAGGGCAGTCTGCTGTTTTGCTGATGAGCACTGCATTTTTATTGGATCGTATACCATCTTTTGAGGACATGCCGTGCAGTTGAAACCTCCTATAGTATTATGGCAGGTTCCATTGCATCTAGTTTGTTGACTGCACTCGTCAATATCTGCAAAGTCATCGCATGCATCTTTAAATCTCAACACCTAATTACATTTGTTATATTCAGGTACAATATTGATCTTTAAAATAACAGACTTTGTTATTTCAAAGACCAAGGGCACATTAAATGCCCCAATTTCCTTTTGATTTCCATGGTTTAGTTTCAAAATGAAAAACAAAACATGGAGGGTTATAATGACACACATTTTTATTGACTAGAACATTGTTACTTAATATACTTGCATCGAAAGAGTAAAATTTTATACTTATATAAAAAGGCCACGATACAATATCAGTAAATATTACGTTGAGATGCACTGCAGTTATGAATGTGTATCCATCAAATTATGATTCAATTAATTACACAAAACATTATAATAATTGGTTTTACTTCTTTAATGTCACAGAATGCATATTATTTTTCCTCACAAAAAAAGATGACCTATGAGTTTAGCCTATTCCAGCTTTGATTATAATGTTACAGTGTCCTTTCCTTCTTTTTTTAACATTTCTCATATCCAATATTTATACTTTGGAAAAACTTCTGTATGTTTTGTTAATTGTTTGTGGAATATTATCATCAAGTAAAAATTGCTGGATATATAGTTTTCATGAAATAATTTTTAAAACTATGCCTATCTTGAATAGTCCAAAGTACATTTACTGGACTACCAAATAGCATCCAAAAAGGTAATTAGCATGGTATAAATGAACTAAGTCAAATTTCATTACCTTGACAACCATTAATCCGCACGTAAGGGTTTCCCCAAAATCCATCCAAGCATCTGCATCGGTAACCAACATAGAGATCTGTGGAATTTACCTCCACACATTTGCTATTTGTGCTGACACAGGCGTACCCAGATTGGTTTGCCTGCGCCTCCAGACAACTTAGATTAGCAACAGCCCATTTCATAGAGACAGACCGATCTGAAAAAATAAAAATACTAGGGCCTGCATCTGACATGGATGTAACTGACCCTTCATATTGATCAAGATCTTTGTATTTGATTTGTCCTTGGTCAACATCAATGTCTGTCACCAAATACGAGTTTACCAGTAGAAGGGTGGATGTTGTCGTGTTCGTACAGTTGAGATAAAACTGTTCTCTCGCAGAACAACCTTCTTCAATACCAAATGGAAAAGGAACACTAATGTTTCCACATGAATGGCTACAGCTGACCTTATCTGCCTTGGGGTCATAACCTAAGGGAACACAAAGTTGGGCCAATTTCAATATGGTCAGTATTGCGGAAAAGAAATAAGTGGAGAACTCATTCCCCAAGAGTGCATATTAATACCCGCAAAAAAATAAGAATGCATATTGATGAATTATAACCAACTAATAATCTTGGACTTCTGTTGGTTATAAATTTCTTCCTTGGTTGGTTGCCGTGTGGATTGTCTTTGTTTCAATCAAGGATGTTGTTCGTCATTAGATTGGCAGTTGCTTGTGTGTATTCTACCCCTGGTGGTGGAAAAACAGACACATCGAGTCGACCGTACTTAAAATAATATCACGGGAAGACAATAAAAGCTGCAGACAAGAGACTTTTTCTTTCTCTTTTTGTTTTCTGTTTCATCATTGTAGCTTTTGTGCACTTGATGATGGTTGACTATTGCCAATGATTGTATTTGGTAATCACTTTATTATAGGTCAAGGTCACTGCGGCTGTAACTTGTGTGAAGGTCAAGGCCATGATTAATGCAATATTTTTATTATCTAAAAGAATAATATATTAGACCTGCAACCTCTAGTTTTGTCAGGAGTTTAATTACTACTACCTCTGTTTGCCAAGATATGACGCAGATTGAGCTGCAAATAGTTCAACCAACGTCATATATATTAGCAAACAGAAGGAGTATTGTTATTAATATTAACTTCAGGTTTCTTGACAACTTGGTCGAAACGCAGGACCATCAATTTGTTAGGAATCTACTCTATTGTATTAGAACTATATCTTCCAGCTTATAATTTGTTCCTTATATTGCGGTTTAGTGTCATGGAGCTATCAATTGCTAGTGATAAGGAGGCTGCAAAGTTGGCACAGGTGAATGGATTAAGTTAAATATATTGTTGCGATGGATGTGCTTCATCTCCTTTAATTTCAGATTATATGCCAAAATAATGTAATAGGGAACAGCGAAATGCATGCTTCTTAAAAAGGCCGGAACACATTTTCTATTTAAAAGCGTAATCATATTTGTATAGAAATAAAATGGTCTTCTCAAATCGACCAGTAAGGGTAATTTTGAGAGAACAGGAGGGCTCAGTAACGGTAATTGTACATAGTATTTATCTACTTGTGTAAAGAGGAAATATTACAGATGATACCTCTGTCTCGCGAGCAGCCATTGATAAGATATGGGTTGCCTACATATCCAGGATTGCACTTGCAGAGATACCCGAAATTCAGGGACTCAGTGTTGTCGATGCATCGGCTATCCTTTCCAACACAAGCGAAGTTTGATCTATTGTCTTTGGCACTGGCACAGGTTGGCTGATCCTTGATGCGCCATGAGAGTTCAGCCCCGTCTGTAGTTATGTTGATGTAATTCCATAAGGAACTCCGATTTGGAAGTAAGTCAGCATTGGTATTGTTGAGACGTAAAAACTTGAGCTCGAAGGATGGAATAGTCACGTCCTCCAGAACTATAGAGCAACATCCAGTACCGTTGCAGTTTTGCAAAGCCGCCATGTCTGTGAGTTCTCCCTCTGGACATGTAAGTGTGCAAAGCCGCGACGATGTGTTACTGCCCCCATCAGAAAAGTATACCTCAAAATTGCAACCGGTGACATTCATCCAATCAAAATCAAGTGCAAATGATTTCGCTGGAGAAACCCAAGACATATTGTAAACATCAACACCGTACCTCATAGGTATAGTATAGGTTAAGTCAATATCAATATAATCATTTCCTCCATAGGGCGAGCCTGTATCAGTTGTGACAATATTATAGGCAACCTGGGTGATGCCATCACGTAAGAAAAGCCTAGGGGGATGCACGGATTCATTGCAGATGAGCTCGAAGTCAGGCCACCGGAAACAATGACTGGCGCCTGTGCCAAAGGGGTAGTTAAAGGTCAGGTTACCGCAACTCGTTGGGCAACCGGCGAGGGTGGCAGCGGACGGAAGCGGGCCATTGCCATCTTGGCTTCTCAGGACGCCGGATGCCAGCGCCAGTTGCCTCCCAAGAAGGGCAAGGAGGAGCAGTGGAGACATTATTGGGCCTAGTAGTACTGAGTGTTTCTTGAGCTTTACCATCACTTCGCTTCTAGCTGAGGCAAGAATCTACGAATTGCTTATGTGATCTGCAGGGCAGAATTACAATTAGTACCAAGCATGAACGGGATGAAGTTTTTCAGCATAGCTCGAAGCTGCTCGCTTTATATATACAGTATCATACAGGACTATTCAAGGCAGCTCAGTCGTGCGTTCCGAAATGTTAACACAACAGGGTGGGCAAAAGTATGTTTTCACCTACTTTTCTCTGAGAAATTTCCACAAATATTCCACTTGTGGTCAATTTTTGCCAGTTTGAAAAATGCATACATCTACTTGTCGGCTCCATATATCACTATAGCTCCATTTTGATCTCTTTTAGGGCCATCTTATATATTATTATAAGCTGGCTTATTTAAAGTTGTAACAAACTGGTACAAACTGACAAGCTTTTATACATTGAAACCAACTTATATAATCTAGACTTCTGATTGATAATGCATAAATTGGTGGAGAGGTCTGTTTTCTTGTTGTCTCTTTTTTTTCTTCAAGTTCCATTAGGACTACATGCAGAGACGATAAAATAAAATCAAATTAATCTAATTAATGAAACACAATAAATAGGTACCATGGACTTTCCTTTTCACTGTTTAATTAACAATTTCCAGCTAGTGTGATTTGTGACAGTTATCAGAAAATGAAAAAACTTCTGGCGTGAGAACTCGGCAAAGCACAGCATCCACACGAGACCTGTACATAGTCGTTGCCTAGCGAAGAGGCAGCTGTTGACAGAGAAGACACGGAAGCACGAATAAAAAACTGTGATGCGACTCTTTGGCGTGCTAGACCCATAGCCCAAGTCGGTCAATATGGAGTATCCTGACTCCATGCTCAACATAGTCAAACCCCATGGTGTGGGGCATTCTTTCATTGGTACATCTTCCATCTCAGACCGTGACGGCCTGAACGGGTCGACCATGGAGAAGAACCAATCTAGATGCGAATGTCTGGAGGAGGAGTAGAAAGTGTTAGAATGCCTCGAGTTGGGCAGAAAAGAGAATGAGTCAAGACATGATCGATCTCCCGAGGGAGTGCATGCAGCATGCTGGCAGGAGTAGGAGTGATCTTGTGTTGTTGACGAACGTGTGTCCTCCGACCAGTGGCGAGTCTAGAAAAGGTGGGCCAGAAAAGGAAAAACTCAAAGGAACAAAGAAAAAAACGTTGCTACAGTACTAGAAAAACTTATTGGGCTGGATTTGGGGGAGCGCATCGCTTCCGACCTGAGCATTGCGTGCGCGGTCTCCGCCCACCCCCCCCCCCCCCCCCCCGCCG
>LAPY01001517.1:23783-41755 GCA_000970635.1 Eragrostis tef
CCGCCGGCGGGCCGCGGCTCCACTCCCCTCGTCGATCTCCACCCCACCTCGCTGTCCTCGCAGCCTCTGTCCACTTTGTTCCTCTCATCCCTTCCTCATCCTCGTCAGAGTCCACCAACTTCCGCCGCATTTGATGCTCCCGTTCGCCTCGCCAAGTCGCCATGCTCGGACAGTCCGATGCCACGCCCAGCTGCGGCGGCGCCTCTGATATATGCGTTGCGGCGAGACACCACGCTTCTCCTCGCCGCGGGGTGAGATTGGAGCCTCTGATGTCTGCATTACGGCGACAAATTTGCTCGCGCTATTGCCGTGGAGGGTCGTTCGGGTCGGGGAATCACATTTGGTGGAGGCTGTGATAAGGGCCCAATTCTACATTCTTCATGTAATCTTCTTTACAATGCATCTAATTTCTGAATATTTTTTTAACTGTCAAGGACTCGTGGTGCACTGTTAATTAGTGTATCCATTACTGAGTCATTCTAGGTTAAGCTCTTCATAATGTCACTTTGATTGATTTTGTTTTTACTACACTGTCTGTATGAAATTCATTATGTTTCCCTTGTCTTCTTAGTTTCTGCTTGGCATAACTTGACAAGACGTTCCAGTTGGCACTACTAATTATGCTCTGTTTCATCTAGGAAATTAACAATAATGAAAGCACAACCTCTCAGTTATCACTTATGAAGCTGATGTGGTTGTTCCAATTTCTTAAATTGACCAGTACTTACCTTTGAACATTCACATCTTGCCATGTATCAGTACTTGTTACATATATAAACATTGGTCCTTTCTTTTAAAGCAAAAACAACAAGACTGGTGTTCTGAAGCCAAAATATTTGGTTTGAGGTTGCCATGGTCCAAACAAGTCCTCAAGATATGTACCTTTGTGTCAGCCAAGCCTACTCTACAGTCTTCAGCATTTGTTTCAGGGCATTAATGTGAAATCTGATGTTAGGAGATCAGTACAGGTATGCAAACAGACTATATATCGTCTTGGCGTGCAATACTGAATAACTCTATTTCGTTATTGCTGCTTTGCAAGCAGTGCTGAATATTTCCATGAATTTCCTAATGTTACATTAGAGTTTAGGTTCTTGTTTCACTGATTGATATAGTCTGACTGACCTAGCTTTAGCTGAGTGCTCATCACATAGCAGGGTAACTATCGGAAAATATGGGGCCAGATAAAAGAGGTGTACTTTTAAAAAATAAGCATAAATCAATCCTACATAGTTCTGTATAGTAGGCAATCAAACTTGGTGGTGGTGTAAAACAATTTCTAAGGTATTCTGCTATAATGCTTAGTTGCCATTATTGATCGCCTATAGTAAAATAAATAACAGACAATGTAGCAATTGCAAGACTGTCTTCCTTCATTCCTTCCACTCCACATTTATTATATCAACTACAAAGTATTCATGGATTATTACACTGAAGACCAGAGTTTGCTGTGATAGCAGCAAGTAGTCTTGGCATCGGGGGCATATCAATCTCCTGTAGGCCCTCAAGAACCCGGACCACTTTGCCCATTATTGGACGATCCAACTCATTTTCTTGGATACACCAACATGCAACTTTACAGACTCTCTCTACCTGTCCTAAACTGAAGTCACCATGTAGCTGTGGATCCACCAAACTTTGCACATCCCCCTCATGAAGCTTGCTGATGGCTCTCACTGGGAAATATTCAACATGGTAACTGTCACTAATGTATGTTTCAGGTGAATTCCTCCTTCCTGATAAGATTTCCAACAGTACCAAACCAAACGCGTAAACATCAACTTTTGGTGTAATTGCAACTCCGCTAAGCCACTCTGGGGCAAGATACCCTGCAGTTCCTCTGAATGTAGTCAGAACTCTGCTGAAATCCCTTCCTACAAACGCTGCCATCCCAAAGTCTGCAACTTTAGGAACAAATGATGCATCGAGAAGTATGTTTTCAGGCTTAATATCACAGTGTATGATACATTCATGGCAACTCTGATGCAAGTAAGACAATCCTTTAGCAACTCCTAGGATTATTTGATACCTGGTGTTCCAGTTTAGGACAGCAGAATTGCTCTTCAACAGATGACCATCAAGAGACCCATTCGACATGTGCTCATACACAAGTAACCTATTATCGCCTTCACAGCAGAAGCCAATCAATTTGACTAGGTTGATGTGTTGGATCAATCCAATAGAGCTCACTTCGGCCCTGAATTGCTTCTCTCCCTGAAGAGCCCTGTCAAGCCTTTTCACTGCTATAGGAGTCGAATCACTTAATACTCCCTTGAATACAGAACCGAAACCACCTGCCCCCAGCTGTTGTGAGAAGTTTTTTGTAGCATGACTTAAATCTGTGTATCTAAAGGCTATAATCCCATTGCTGCCTTGACTGTCGTATAATGGTGCACCGCACAACTTGAATTTGTTCCTCCAAATCACTAACAACAGCATAAGCACTAGTAATCCAGAACAAATAATGCTTGCAGCAGTAATAACTCCAACGCTTGGTTTTCTTTTCTCCTTTCTCAAATTTTGCAAATCCTTGGCGGCAAGGCGAAGGTAAAGAACGTCTTCAGAGTAATTATCAGTGCCGTCATTCGTGTTTACACTTAGCAATTCCCCATGCCAAACAGAGCATCTGCTGTTGTTGTAGGAATATGCAGTGCATGAGCAGTCACTGAGACAAACTTGTGTGCATTTACTCTCTGTGGCAGCTTCTTGTACTCTGTAGGGGTTATAGGGCAATGTAACACGAGCTATAGGGTGGAATACATCTGTTGATCTTGTCGTGTTTTCCTTACTAATGCAATCTAAGGGAGTTTCTCTGATGCAGCCTCCTGTTCGATCTTCAAACTCCCAATTCTGAGGCGACTTCTGAGAAAAACTCTCCATACAGTCACAGAATGGATGTGCAACACCATTGCAGACCGTGAAAGGTCCGCAGGTAGCAGAGGGAGTGCAGGAATCAACAGGCTGGGCATATATGGCTTGCCATGTCTGGTTGGCTTGAGACCAAATATTCACTTTGATCTGACCAGAGATGTCTAGTGAGACAAATGAGGATGATGATTCGTCCGGTGAAGTGTACATGTAGTACTCCTCTTCATCGTTATCAACATACAATGGAACCAAACCTTTGGTCCGTGGATCCAATGCTAGTATGGACTTGAGAATTGGAATAAGTTTCAATGAAGATTTTGATTGCCAGGACCAATACACCACAGAGGGGTCGCGGCGCTTTAGGATGACACCAGTGTTGTCGAGCACAACGCTGTATGGACCCAAACCTGGATTGATGAGGCTTTTCCTTGAAATGACCTGCCGAATTAATCCGGTAACCTTGTTCCGGCCGAACTTGGCGCCAGGAAGAAAAACATCAGTTGGGTGGTCGAAGCTCTGCCACAACAGCACATCTGATGATGGGCTTTCTACGATTGCAAGGTTTCCTGTGTTCAACAGAATGGCACTAGTGTTCGTGCCGGTTCCCGTCATATTAGCAATGCTAGTGGACCAGAATATGGACTTTGCACGGTTTACAACGACAAGGTTGCCGTCGGTTGAGAATTCAAGCTGGGTTTGGTTGATGTTGGGTTCAGTGATTGGCGTCTCCCTATTGGCGACCCATACAGTGGTGAAGACTGGGATGTTGTTGAACCATATGCCGAGGTACCAGTTGGGGGAGGTGGTGGTGTTGGTGGACTTACTGAGGGTACCTGGTGCTGTTGGCTGGAAGAAGCCGAGCGCGAACTTGGCGTTCCTCGAGACGAGCTTGTCTCCGATAGTGAGAACTTGACTGGCGGTGAGAGTACCATTTATGGTTGCAGCGGAACACGGCGGAGGATGTTGCAGGGAGAAGAGAAGGATCCCGAATAGTATGTGGAGGGCAGCCATGGAGAAGAAAGGAAGAGGTACAGATGCATGTATGCGTGCTGCTCTGTTCTGCTCTGGTCTCCGGAGAAGGAAGGAGAGCATCTTTGTAGAACGAGGTCGAAATGAACACACGCAGACACGGCAACGACGACGACTCTGCATGCCACATTCAGACTGTTGATTACTGGGACCAATTATCCACTAGGCCTGCAACTTGCACTGGACAGTGGCAGAATAATGGAGCATCCAACGTGCTCTATCTACAACACTGCAGCGCTGCAAGGCTGTATTGCCAAAACAATGTGCGTTGTCCACGAGGAGTCAACTTGGGCCAGCCGACAACATTGGCCGCGAGGAGTATCAACGAACGAAGCTTCCGTCGTCGAACGTCCAGCAGCAGCCATGCATGGTCAAGTCAATTTGGAGGTTACTGGGTTAGATTAACACCAGAAGACGACAGTCGGCGGAGCTGATGTTGGTATCGCCTGGCTCGGCGTCATGGGTGTTCTGTCATCTGTGGAGTGCTTAGATATCACGGATGGCTATAGCTTTTGTATTAGATGATATTTGGCTTAAGTTAGGTAAAAAGTATCAAAATTGAACCAAAATTTGATCGTACTGTATAAGATGAGCTGGCGAAATACCTGAAATCGTTCCTTATCCTTCCGGGCAAGTTCAATTTCGCCTCTGAACTTTGAAACCGGCCATTTCATACTTTGGTATTGGGACCAAGTTTGACCCTCATCCTCACAATCCACAGCGGGTCATCCTTTGCTGAGTTATTTATGGAGCCATTCAAGCACTGTGCGCCACTGAGAAAAAGATACTCCAAATCAAGTAAATTGATCTTGCCTCGTGCTGTGCGATTTTGGGTGGCGTGGATGATTAGGTGGGGACCTTATTAGAGAGTGGAAGGAAAATAAGAAAGCGGATAGGGATCCGCTGACCCCGCAGGTGCCGTGGACCCGTGGTCCCAAATATTAGTTCCGAATTGTGAAAATTTTGTTTTGAGCACATGTTGAAAAAGTTCAACGGAGGTCTGAGGCAACTAATGCGCTAAACAAATGCTGCAACTGATTCTTTGTCATGTCTACAATCCATGAGACCATGATTACATATCTCCGCCAAAGTTTGAAATTTTTGTCTTTCTGTTCACCAGCAAACATAGTCCACAACTTTTGGTGAAAAAAATCAAAGAATTCCGGTGAAAGATGTGACAAAAAAATGTAACTTTAGGCAAAGCTCGATTTTAAATATCTATATATAATATTGTTACACGTTTTCTTGCTTCTGGGCCTTTTTTTATTAAAGCTTGACTCTATTGGGGCGACCAGAATGAGCGCCTTATGCTTATGGCCGAAAAAGCGTTAGCTTCATCAATTGGGCCAAATTCAGTTGACATGAATGAACTTTCAGTTGGGTCGAAAAGGCCAGATTCAAAATTTTTGTCAAGATTGCTAGTCCCGGCTCCCGGCCATGGTTCATTTTCAGCGGAACCTAGCTTTGGGCAGATGATCTCTGCGTTTTCTCAAAAAAAAAAAAGATGATCTCTGCGTTACAACGACGAGTTCGGTCACCCTTTGGCCAAGAGAACGGCATGGTTGGAGGCCGTGGAGGGTGCGTCCGGGTCGGGGAATCACATCTGGTGGAGGCTATGATAAGGGGCCGATTTGACATTCTTTATGTAATCTTCTTTACAATAGATCTATTTTCTCAAAGGAAAATTATAAAAACCAACCTGTATGTGAGGGGGGTTTTCATATACCCACTTACAAAAACTTTTGTGTCGGTTTCCCCCTTGCAAGTGTTCATTTGTTCACTCGCCTCTACCATTACTTGTCAGGCTTCACTATAGCTCCACTACAGCATAATTATCATCTAATTATATGTTATACTATAAATAATTATCATAATATCAAAAATAACGTTCAAACTTAGCCGCCATACTATGTACAAAATAGAGAAAATTAAACTTGTAGGTTTTGATATCTATGTCATTTATAGGGAGGAGACTGGCACAAAATATTTTGTAAGTGGGTAAATGAAACCCTTTTTGAGTTGCAATTAGGTTTTTGCAATTTTCCCTTTTCTAAATATTTTTTACTGTCGAGGACTCAAGGTAAAGTGTTAATTTGTCTGTCCATTACTGAGTGACGGAGTCATTCTGTAGGTTAAGCTTATCATAATGCCACTTTGATTGATTTTGTTTCTACTACACTGTCTATATGAAATTCATAATGTTTCTCTTGTCAGCTTTTCTGCTGTCCGTAATTTGAAAAGACATTTCAGCTGTCACATCTAATTATTCTCTGTTTCGTCTATACAACTATTGTGAAACACAACTTCACAATTTTCACTTATCAGTATTATCTATTTGGACCTTGGCTATAAACATCGGTCCTTCCTTTTGAGACAATAACAAACAATTAGAGATGACAACAGGTGAAAACCCATTGTGTTTAGCCTCCTCAGACCCACACGGAGAAAATAGAGAAAGCTTTCGTTAGATAACCCAATAAAAATCACGGATAAAGATTTTAACCCAAACCCATTTGGTGAAATCCATCCATCGGGTATCCATACCCACCAAGCATTTTAATTTTACAACAACTTAACATAAGTAAAAGTGCATATTAATTGTGTTGAAAATGACATATAATTGAACAAATACAACACAATGGCATATTTAGTGATTCAAATCCAAGTCATCAAGTTGACAAAGTCGTGGCTCACCATACAATTATGCAACACAAGGCACAATAAGATAATATAAATAAATTGAGTAATGTGTGGTGGTGGATGGCCACGGGTGGCGGGTTTGGGTTTTGCGAACCCCTATTTGAACCCGGCTCACCTATTGGGTCAAGCTTTATCTTCTTTAGTTGAACGATTGGTATGATATTTCACCCAAATCTGTCTTCTAATGGGAGAAATACCCATCAGGGGCGCCAATAATGAGTAGTCATTAACCTCGCAATGCCGTCGTGTTCGCGGGTCGTGGATATATCCATGTAGATCCGCCAATGGTAACCGTCGGTCCGATACAACAATACAAGTGGTGTTGTCCAAACAAGTCGTGCCAAGTGGGCCGGCCCGAAGCACGGCCGACCCGATAAAACTTTTCGTGCCGTGCTTGGGCCGAGGGCGTGGCCCGACGAGCGGCATGGGCACGGCCCGTGTAAACCGTGGCACGCAAAGGCTTGTTAATGGCCCATCAAAGCACGAATTCGAACAGAGAATAGTATAAATATATTTTGAATTCTTGTAGACTCAAGTGGGAAATTTGGTCTGATGGTTAAACCCTTCACTGTAGACCATGAAGTCCTTGGTTCATATCTCAAGTCCCTCATTTTGGCACTCATTTTGCTATATATTCACAGTATTAGGCTAAACGGGCCATAACGGACTTGCGTGCCTAACAGGCCGGTCTGGCACGATTATATAATTTCAGGCCATGCCGTGGGTCATCGCTCAGGCAAGTAGGCAGGCACGGCACGGCCCGAAATGAATTATGTGTTGTGTCGGTCCGAAATTAAATGGGCCGTGCCATTTCATGCCTGCGCTCGGCCGCCTGTTTGGACAGTACTATTATACAGATACGGGTCGTCAGATTTTTTTTTTAGAATTACACAGTATAACGCAGACGCTTACAACACGCACGCATACTCACTTTTATGAACGTACGTACGTAAACTCTACCTCCATAAGTACCTCTGATGGACTAAGCACTCGGCAGATAGATTCTCAAAGTCAACATATACGGGTCGTCGGATGTGAGGCGGATCGGGTCTTCCCTCTGTAAGTAACCCGAACTTCCGCGAACTCTGTGGGCTCGTGTTCTCTCTGCATCCCCACTTCCGGGCCGGCCATCGCCATTCGCCACCTCCGTCTCCGCCATCTCCTCTTCCTTTCTGAGAGTGTTCTCTTGTTCTCGGCCGCGAAGTGCAGCCCACCTCCATGTCAGCACTGTGCCTGGTACGACAACGGCCCAAGAGAAGACTATCGCTGAGGAGAAGGCGGGAAAGCCCATCAGGATTCGGAAGCCCAATGTGCGCGTGTCTGGCCCGGATTGGTGCCGTTTGTGAGTTGCCGTTTGCGTGAGTTGCGTGTTCGGCTATAAGGCAGAGAGAGGAGAGAAAGAACTATCTTGTAATCGAATATTATGTGCTTGAGATCAATACAGCTGCTCTCCTCCTCCTACCTACCCTTCCTTCTTCTCCTTGATCCCATCTATCCCTCTCTGTAGCTTACACTCCACTCCTAGCACGCTCACCCAGCCTCCTTCCGAGTTCCGACTACGTCTCCAAAATCCATCTCGAAAAGATGCCCGAATCTAGCGCCGCTGGAGGACAACTTGGGCGTCGAACGGCGGAATGTAGTAGCAGAAGAAACGATAAACGGTATCCATTGGTGTTTGCAGGCAAGGCAAGGAGTGCGTTGATGGCGAGAGCCCGTTCCTAGGCCAACCATATGCATTATGCTTGTGATTCCCTCCATGCAGCTAAGGTGTTCGATGTAATGCTTGGTACCTGGTAACCAGCATTTAGTGATGGAAACAATGGTCAGGGGCAGAGACCGAACGCCACAGTCCCTTTGTCCCCTTCTATCACTGTCATCCTCGCCTCGCAGCTTGTGCTGCACCGGCCCCATAACACTTAAGCCAGCTTCATGCTTGGAAGCGCCACCATCTCTTATTAATTATTATCTTGCTGCAAATGACTGTCACCAACCATTGGCGGTGGAGTGCAGCGGAGCAATCTTTCAGAGGCCCTCTGTGTAGAAACTTGCAGACATAGCTCTGTCGGTCTTGTATGAAGTTTTCGTTTTTCAGGCTGAACAGTACCAAGGCATGCAATGAGTATGAACTGAGAAATGAAACTAGCTCTATGTCTGCTACCAATTTTCCATCAGCAGACCCAAGCTTCATTCTACTGCCTTTAAGCCGATTCCTAACTGATGAATCAGCTGAGAAAACTGCAGATTAAGTTAATGTAGTCTGAAAATTCTAAATTATTGTGAAGATATGGAGTACATATTTACAAAATATCTGTTGGCCTTGAGTCCTTTGACTCATCCCTCACATAATTATGCTGCTATCATACCTCACATAATTATGTTGTTATCTTTTTACTGTAAGCATCTTTGATTTCTTCTCAAAGTTCTCATGTCTCATTCATCTCGATTTAAACGATTTGAGTTCTTTGCCCTACATGTATGATATACTATGTAAGGCCTTACAATGTAATATTTGACTTCTTATACTGAATAGAACAAATATCGTCAATCATTTATTTTCCAGATTATATGGACTCTGGCTATACACCTGATAGTTGACTATTAGGGAATTTACATACATATGGATGAACTCGCTTCATTGTTAATAGTTAATCAGTATTTTTATTTACTAATTGATTATAGCTTTGCAAAAGTCTTTGAGATTTTGTTTTTGCCTAATTGATTATAGCTTTGCAAGGCTTTCTCCTGTCCACCGCCGTCTGCATCCTCCTCCATTGCTCTCATATCTGGAGATACTGGTAAATTTTTCTTTGCTTTTGCATGTTGTTTGTATGTGCTTCTATTCTGATATTTTTTTTTATTTACTCATTGACTTTTCCCATTTTTGTCATACTATTGCTTCTTCAACCACTACAATTTTGTACTTATGTTATTTGCAGGGTTTTTGTTTTCCCTCTGTATTGAGATAGGTATTATTCTTGGCTTGGTAAAATAATGTGTATGACCTTTTACTTAATTGATTCTCAAGTTTGACATGATAAGTAATTTTGCTATCTTGGAATAGCTGCCACTTCCACTTTCCTGCTGTATCAAAATGACCTTGGTTTCAACATGACACTCAAGTATTTTCATTATAACAAGAGCTTTTCTCAGTAACTGAAACTATACTGCAGTTAACCATGATATCATGACTGCAGATGTTTTCCTGTTTGCCCTTGAGAGTGAACTATTTTATGGAGTCGTATAATCAATAGTGTTAACTATCAGAATATAATTTTGAATTCCTTTGAAGCATTATGGTGGAAAAAGGTGAGTTGCTCGATACAGATCTATAAATGAATGGAATAACGGGCCAAGAGAAAATGCTACTCCGGCTACAAAATGGAATATCTTAGTAAATCAATGTGTTAACTCACAGTATTAAACTTGGCAGCCCTGATAGTTTTACAATTACAAAATTTCAACTTTGGTTAGATAAAGTATACATTTTCAATGTTTATATATATTACAAATATTCAGTTGGTTTAAATATATTTCGTCTTAAATAATGAGCAAAAAGGGGGGCAATAAGGCGCGCAGCAAGCCCATGCCCTCTTTCAGGTTGGTACTCCAAACCAAAACATATTGTTTTGACTTTTGGGGTTGAAATCTTATATTTGTTTGCCAGATGTGGAGATGCCATGGTCGAAAGAAGTTCTCGAGATCTGTACCTTTGTATCAGCCATACCTTCAGCAATTGTTTTCAGAGCATTCAGAGCATTAATGCGAACTCTAATGTTAGGAGATTAGTCAAGGTATGCAAACAGGTTATATTTCGCCTTGCATTTTTTTTCTTGAATACGCAGGAGAGCTGCGTATCTTTATATTTAAGGAGAAGAAATATCGGTCCCTTACAAAGCTGCACCCCTCACTCCACTCGCCTTGCATTCACTACTGAGTTATTCTACATCGTTATTGCTGCTTTGCAATCAGTGCGGAATATTTCGATGCATTCCCAAAAGTCACATTGGATTTTAGGTTCTTGTTTCATTGATCAAGTCTGACTGACCTAGCTTTAGCTGATGCTCATTGCTGGGTAACTGTCGAAAAATATGAGGCCAAATAAAATGGGTGTCCTTTTAGAAAGTAAGCATAAATTAATCCTACATAGTGCCGTATGGCAGGCAATCAAACTTAGTTGGTGGTATAAAAAAATATCTAACATATTCTTCTATAATGCTTGGTTAACATTATTGATCATTTATAGTAAACAAATAATAGATAATGTAGCATTTGCAAGACTGCCTTCCTTCCTTCATTGCTTCTACTCCATATTTGAACCTTAAATTTTGGTGAAACAAAGATAATAACATCAACTACAAAGTAATCATGAATTATTACACTGAAGACACATCAGAGTGTTCTGTGATAGCAGCAAGTAGTCTTGGCATTGGGGGCATATCAATCTCCTGTAGGCCCTCAAGAACCCGGACCACTTTACCCATTGTTGGCCGATCAAACTCATTATCTTGGATACACCAACATGCAACTTTACAGACTATCTCTGCCTGTTCTAAGCTGAAGTCACCGTGTAGCTGTGGATCCAACAAATTTTGCACATCCCCCTCATGAAGCTTGCTGATGGCTTGCACTGGGAAATATTGAACATGGTAGCTGTTGCTAGTATATGCTTCTGGTGAGTTCCTCCTCCCTGATAAGATTTCCAACAATACCATACCAAACCCGTAAACATCAATCTTTGGTGTAATTGCAACTCCACTAAGCCACTCTGGGGCAAGATACCCTGCAGTTCCTCTGAATGTAGTCAAAATTCTGCTAAAATCTCTTCCTACAAATGCTGCCATACCAAAATCTGCAACTTTGGGAACAAATGATGCATCGAGAAGTATGTTTTCAGGCTTAATATCACAGTGTATGATGCATTCGCGGCAACTCTCATGCAAGTAGGACAATCCTCTAGCAATTCCTAATATTATTTGATACCTGGTATTCCAATCTAGGACAGAAGAATTGCTCTTAAATAGATGGCCATCAAGAGATCCATTTGGCATGTGCTCATACACAAGTAACCTATTATCACCTTCACAGCAGAAACCAATCAATTTGACTAGGTTGATGTGTTGGATCAATCCAATGGAGCTCACTTCGGCCCTGAATTGCTTCTCTCCCTGACGAGCCCTGTCAAGCCTTTTCACTGCTATAGGAGTCGAATCACTTTCCCGTCAAGCCTTTTCACTGCTATAGGAGTCGAGTCACTTAACAGTCCCTTGAATACAGAACCAAAACCACCTGCCCCCAGCTGTTGTGAGAAGTTTTTCGTAGCATGACATAAATCAGTGTATCTAAAGGCTATAATCCCATTGCTGCCTTGACTGTCGTATAATGGTGCACCGCACAGCTTGAATTTGTTCCTCCTAATCACTAACAGCAACATGAGCACTAGTAATCCAGAACAAATAATGCTTGCAGCGGTAACAACTCCCATGCTCGATTTTGTTTTTTCCTTTCTCAAATTTTGCAAATCCTTAGCGGCAAGCCTAATGTAAATAACATCTTCTGAATAATTATCGATGCCGTCATTCATATTTACACTTAGCAATTCTCCATGCCAAACAGAGCATCTGCTATTGTTGTAGGAATAAGCAGTGCATGAGCAGTCACTGAGACAAACTTGTGTGCACTTGCTCTCTGTGGCAGCATCTTCTACGCTGTGGGGGTTATAGGGCAATGTAACACGAGCTATAGGGTGGAACACATCTGTTGATCTTGTCATGTTGTCCTTACTACTACTGCAATCTAAAGGGGTTTCTCTCATGCAGCCTCCTGTTCGATCTTCAAGTACCCAATTCTGTGGTGACTTCCGAGAAAAACTCTCCATACAGTCACAGATTGGGTTTGCAACACCATTGCAGACCGTGAAAGGTCCACAGGTAGCAGATGGAGTGCAGGGGTCAACAGGCTGGGCATATATGGCCTGCCAGGTCTGGTTGGCCTCAGACCAAACAGTTACCTTGATCTGGCCAGAAATGTCTAGTGAGGCGAATGAGGACGATGATTCGTCCGGTGAAGTGTACATGTTGTACTCCTCTTCATCATTATCAACATACAATGGAACCAAATCTTTGGTCCGTGGATCCAATGCAAGTATGGACTTGATAATTGGAATAAGTTTCAATGAAGATTTTGATTGCCAAGACCAGTACACCACCGAGGGGTCGCGGCGCTTTAGGACGACACCGTTGGTGTCCAGCACAACGCTGTATGAACCAAAACCCGGATCAATCAGGCTCTTTCTCGAAATGCCCTGCCGAATTAAGCCGGTAACCTTGTTCCAGCCAAACTTGGCGCCGGGAAGAAGAACATCAGTTGGGTAGTCAAAGCTCTGCCATAACAGAACGTCAGATGATGGGCTTTCTACAATGGCAAGGTTTCCAGTGTTCAAGAGAACAGCACTAGTGGTGTTCTTGCCAGTTCCCATCATATTGGCAATGCTAGTGGACCAGATCACGGACTTGGCACGGTTTACCACGACAAGGTTGCCGTCGGTTGAGAGTTTCAGCTGTGTCTGATTGATGTTGGGGTTAGTGATTGGTGTCTCCCTATTGGCGACCCATACGGTGGTGAATACTGGGATCTTGTTGAACCAGATGCCGAGGTACCAGTTGGGGGAAGTGGTGGTGTTGGTGGACTTACTGAGACTGGCTGGTGCTGTTGGCTGGAAGAAGCCGAGCGCAAACTTTCCATTCCTGGAGACAAGCTTGTCCCCGACGACGAGCACTTTGTCTGCGGTGAGAGTGCCGTTTATGGTTGCAGCCGAACACGGCGGAGTGTGTTGCAGGGAGAAGAGAAGGACCCCGAGTAGTATGTGCAGGGCAGGCATGATGCGTGTTGCTCTGCTCTGGTTTCTTGAGAAAGAAGAACATGTGCTGCATCTATATAGAACGAGATCCAACAGAGTACACTCGATCGGCGACTTACGGACTGCATGTTGAGGTGATGCAGACACGGCAACGACGACGCTGCAGGTCAGGTTCGGGCAGTTGACTACTGGATTTCGACTGCAGTATATATCCACTAGGTCTGCAACTTGCAAAGGAGGGCAGTTGTGCAATCATGGAATATCCCTTCAGCTTGCTCTATTTTAGCGTTTCGGTATAGAAGGCGGTATTTCTGAAACAGTATCCGTCGCTCTAGTCACCGTCAACTCGGCCAGCGACTACACCGGAGATCTGGCATACGACCGAGAGCTACCGGAGGTAGGTAGAGAAGGAAGACCACAGCATCGGCACTGTTTGGCCACGAGTATCAATTAAGAAAGATTCCTGCGGTCAAGTCAATTTGGAGGCTATACCTTTGTATTGGGATGAAATTTGATTGAAGTTAGGGAAAATATCAAATTGATCCAAATTTTGATCATGCTGTATAAGATGAGAAAATTCCTTAGTTTCTCATCTTTTGCCTGAAGTTCAATTTTTCCTCTGAACCAGTCATTTCAACCTCTAAACTTTAGTTCTGGGTCAAGTTCATCCCTCATCTGAGGACGCAATCCATGTCGGCTAGTTCAGTCAGCGAAGTCCTCATTTGCCGACTAATTTATAGGTTTATTTGTTATTGTGGAAAAAATGGTAAATAGATCTTGTCAAAATAAAATCAGCAGGATTTAAATCTAACTCTTGTTGCCCATAATCTGCATGTATAAGTAATTTAAGGGCCAATAATTAGGAGCAACCTAGTCTTTTACTTTCACCATAATGTCTGAAAAATCCTAGGAATTCTTACATTTTGAGATGCAGGGAACAAAATTCGGGGTATCGCGAGGGAGGTGTGGTTGCTGGTTGGGTTGGTGGGGAGCTAATAACCTACAATGAAGACATAGGATGGAAGGTGAGAAAGCAGTGGTCCCAAATCAGTTCCGAATTGTGAAATTTTGTTTTGGGAGCAGGTTGAAAAGTTCAACTGAGGCAACTAATGCGCTAAAAAATGCTGCAACTGTTTGTAGGTAGGGATGAAAACGGAGAACGATCGGGAGAAATATGGGAACGGATGCCACATGGGACGGGATTTTCCCGTCCCGTTTTCACCCCTATTTGTGGGTACTCTTTGTGGGATCTAGAATCCATGCGGGAGCTAAGTTTTTCTTAAAAGAAAATTGTTTACCAGCAAAATCAACAAATTCCAAACTTAAGTTAAAGTTTTCAAAGAATTTTTGTCAAAGATTTCACAAATATTTCATCTTTAGACAAACCTCAAATGAAAATTTCCATGTATTTTTGCTTCTGAGCCTTTTAATAGTAGCTTCGCTCAAATTGGGCCGATTACAATGAGCACCTTAAGCTCGCAGCCCCAAAAGGCTGACAGTCATCAACTGGGCTAAATTCACCCAGTGCCGAAAAAGGCAGAATTCATGAATGATGGGCAAGATACAGCCCAAGGGTTCTTGTCATCCAAATTCACCATGCCAAGGTTCTTTTCAGAATTTTTGCAACTGTCCCAAGCTCAAACCAGCAGATCTATGAACAAATGGAAGGAGTTTCTGAAGATCAACATTGACAGAGCCTACTGAAAAACGTGTAGGAGTTTTTCTGTAGGCTCAGGAACAGGCAAAATATATTTTTGATGCGATGCTGAAGCAACGGCTGCTTCTTTTTCTTAGATAAAGAGCAACGGTTGTTTCTAAGCTCTCACATTTGCAGGAATGATGAATATTGTGCTGGAGACTGATGCAACCAACCTGAAGACTGCTCTCTCATCCTCGACTTTTGATTACTCGCCAATTGGAGTCCTGTTTATAGAGATATCAAGCTCATGATATTAATCCGTCAGCCTCTGTCGATACATCTAGCTTTTTATTATTGCAACCAAAACCATCTGATACGATTTCATGAAACTAAAAACAGACAGTTTTCTTTCATCATTCTCAAAAGATAGTGATTCTGTTGATGAATCATACTGCATGCCGTCTTTAGCATGGGGCGGTCCTCCTTCTGTGCTGTAACAGGGACCGAAGGCGAGCAGTATGCCCCTCCTGCATAAATAAAAGGTATTGGCGATTTGTCAAAAAAAACACAACCTGTCAGCCGTATAGCCCAACACATTGCGTAAGCACCATTTCCAAATTAATTTCATGCGTTTTTTATTCTCAGTTCCTCCCAGCCAATTAGAAAATATATGCTGAAAAATATATGGAGGAGAAATATTAAAAAAACGTGTAAAATGCCCCACCAGAACTTAAATTGCAGAAACAATTAATATTTTACGTTCCCAAGCTAGATTATCTTTTGTTAAACTAACTCCTTTATATAAGTAGCACATGAAAATCACTGTGCATCTGGCCGGATATATAAGGGTGTAAACGATATTTGTGCAGGTTTATATATGTTTCATTAGGATATATATAAGGGTGTTTTGAGACTAAATGGACTGATGCTAAAATATTATGTCTTCCGGAGATTTTAGTCAGATAACTCCATCAGCCAGATCAGAATGAACAGCTCAACCCAATCATTAGTCCTTGGCCATGCCAGCATGGACAGCAACCAAACAACAACGTAAGAAGTGCTGCCTTCTGTCCGTCGTTCCGTTCTGTCAAACTCGATCCCAAATTTCAAGATGATATGCTACCAGAAAAGAAAATATGATTGCAGCCAGGTGGTATCGGCCCAGCAAACAAGTGTAGACAGTCTAGACCAACAAACACAATCTTGTACACTACTCAACCTCCAGCACCTCACCTGCGCTGGCTTTTGTTGAAAGACTACAGAGCAGGGTCACGCGTCAGACGCCAACGGCGAGCCTGGAAGGAAACGCGACACGCGAGACAACCAGGCGTCCATGCCCCATCCCGTGAGCTGTCTCATGTCATGTGCCGTGCTTCCGAAGAACAGCGCACGGCACGCCACAAAATCTTGCTTCCCGAGACAACCCGCCTAACAGCTGAACTAACTTTTGTTCCAGCAGCCCACAGAACTTCGCTTGCAGCTCACAGCTCACCGAATTACCCGTGACACCGGTTAGCACACACTGGAGAAAAAGTGCCAGAAGAAAACTCAGCATGAAAATTGACATTGCTGTAAAACAGACTGCCACATGATAACCAGCAAGGTACTTGAGTGACTCATTCATAAAGAACAATGGCGCAATGAACAGTGTATCAGCAATGAATTAGCTCTTTGAATTGCACAACAATTGTTGGAGGGCACATCAAGAACATACTTATGAAAGAATCAACAATTCCAGCTACCAAAAGCTATACTCGGTCAAACTTGGGTTCACCACACGCAAGTCAGCAACTTGGGTCATATAATTCGGCCAGACTTTACAAATGCAATAAAAGAAAGAAGAAAAAAGAAAAAAGGAATTCCATCACGAAGCTCCGCTGTATCCTGAACTGTAGCCGCTGTAGCCACCTTTCTTCGTGGCACCTGACTCCAACATTTCCTGGGTCTGTTGGCCCTCGCTGCTTGACGCGGAGTGTACCTGGCCATACTCACTGGTAGGAGCACTGTATTGGCTGCTCGTGTAGTTGTTGTTATTGAACGCCATCTTCCTGAATTTCTTCATGTCCTCATTGTACTGGCCAGAGTCATAATCAGAACTGCTGTAGGATCCAAAGAGGCGGCTATGACCAGGCCGCACACCTTCATTGAGATCTTCAAGGGACACGTCACCCTCCAAAGCCCGCACAACCTGATTTCAATCAGGCCACCATGAGAATTCATCCAAATACATGAGCATATGATGTCGAACAGATTTTGGCAATTAGAAATGTAGTTTAAAGATTTTTGCTAGGACGGTGAAAAAAAAAGATGTTTGTGTTACCTGGCTCATGCGTGGGCGCCGGCGTGCAGAATGGCGTACACAAGCAGCTGCACAAGCTATCATTCTTGCAATCTCATTGGGATTGAAGTCCTTACCCAGCCGAGGATCCACCAATGAATCATATTCACCATCCTCAAGTGCTCTCATCAGCAAAGGCCTTGCCTGCAGATGATAAGTAATGTTACTGTCAGCACGATTACTATGGAACAAAACAAACAACAATGAATAAATAATCTCAAGGATACACATTGAAATGGCAGTTACAGCCACACAACTTTTATTAGCACTAGTAAAACATAGTGAACAAAATTTGCTAACAGCCAAATCGAAGTAGATGAAGCCAGCTAATTATGGAGTAGATAGTATTATAAAGGACACAGATAAAACCATTTGAATAACATCAAAAAGGAGAAAAGCTGTTTCAAATAATTACCCAGTCAACCAAGCTGTCATCCATATAGGTTTGGGTCGTGTCAACAGGCCGCTTTCCAGTAATTAGCTCAAGAAGCATGACTCCGAAAGAAAATACATCTGACTTTTCAGTGAGCTTTCCTGAAGAA
>LAPY01001517.1:101709-115910 GCA_000970635.1 Eragrostis tef
CGCCGCCGCAGACTTTTTTTAAACGCCGGCGGCTGCTGCCATGTGGTGAGGAGGATGAGCTCCCATCCTTGCACCACGCCATGTTGCACACACGCTCCGGTGGTGGTTTGGCGGAGGGTGGCGGATGTGGTCGAGCGCGGCGGAGAAGGGCTCCGTGCGAGAAAGGCTGGCGCCGGCAGCGGCGGCGATGGTGCTGGTAGACGAGGAGGTTGATTTCGTGGTGGCGGCGGTGGTGGTCGGGGTGGCTGTGAAGGCCGCCGTGGCCGTGGAGGAGGAGCTGCACGGTGAGCGAAGGAGAGAGTTGGCCGGACGGAGCAGCCGGGCGAGGCGGTCCATGAGGCGCCACCCGCCGTTTCTGCTGCCGGCCATGGATTGCATATGGAGCTTGGTTGTCGGCTTTCGACGGGGTGAGGAATAGAGAAGAAAAGAGGCTAATCGTACTGCAGTGTACTGGTGAAGGTATTTATAGAGAGACGGAAGGTTGTGTGTAATCTATTTCTGTTTCTGTATTTATCCGGGCTGGTGCCCCTACGAGTGAACAAATCGGTCAACCTGTCAACATCATCAATTAGTATATCCTGATGATACAGTACTCAAATAAGACATGGTGCTTTTTTTCCATGGCCATTAGCATGTTCTTAAAATGAAAAATAATGAGTGAATTGCACCGTGGGTTCTTTAACTTCTTAACGATTTCCAACAACTCTCAAATCGTCCATGTAGGTCCATGATCTATTTAAGTTGCTCAACCCGGGTCCGTAACTACCACCCCCCCCTCCCCCCGGCACGTAGTGCTGATGTGGCAGTGTCCATGGATTGCATTTGGAGCTTGGTTTGGCGGCTTTCGATGGGGGAAGAGGAACAAAGAAGAAGAGGCTAATCGTAATGCTGCGTAGTACTGGTGAAGGTATTTATAGACAGACGGAAGGTTGTGTGTAGTACTTTGTTTCTGTATTTAACGGGGCTGGAGCCCCTGGGAATGACCAAATTAAATCACCAAGGGTCAATCTGTCAACGATATCAGTTAGTATATCCTGATCATAGAATATCAAATAAAATTCACAAAAAACAGTATCAAATAAGACATGGTGTTTTTTCCCATGGCCATTAGCATGTTGTTAAAATGAAAAATAATTAACCCTTTGAATGGGTTTACACTTTAGTATTTTTTAGGGCAATTTACACTTTAGCATTTGGGAAAAAGCTATAACCATCAGTGTGTCAATTTTTTCCCTTAGAGATTAGGTGGTTTACATCCCTTATGTTTATATATCCTCGCTCATTCTCCTTCAGAGCAGTATTTGGGTCACATGCTTTTAACAAGCTGCCAAATGGGTCATTGGCGAATGGCCGGTCTGTTCCAGAAACGACTGGTGAACTGCCGTTGCAGATTCTCAGTGATATCAACTTTGTTAGTTCTCTGCTATCGACATGAGTTGAGGGGATACGATTCCTGATGCCTCCTACTCTCATCCTGCTACATCATGCTTCTTGGACTGGGAGTTTCTAGATGTCATTCCTCTTTCTTTTTTGTCGTGATAATATGTGTGGTGTTCTCTTCGATCTACTAGCAACTAGTTAACAAGCTCAAGGATTGATCAGAATAAGCTACATACTGGAAGACGACGATACCCATGTAAGTATAGAATTTGATTGATACAATGAGAAATACTGAAAACGCGAAACAATGATGTCCCTTTTATAAGAGAAAGGGGTGTGCTTAAAGGGATGTTGATGCCGGGTCCAGTTGCACTTGCTCTCCCTTGATCTCACACTTATTCTAGAAATGAATCTACTGCATTCATAAGTTTCATTGGTCACTTTTATAACCTTGTATCTTGAAATGTCAGAGAAGGTGAGGGGAAAATGAATTTTTTATGCTCCGTCTTAGTTAAGCATGATTGCATCTTGCTTTAAAAAGGGCTTGGCGTTCATATGTTTCAACAAATTACTGTTACTTATGTTTTTTGCCCCTCTGAAACGAGCAAAGGAGAGCCTGTATAATTAACAGCCTTGCAACCACCACAGAACAAAACATGCCAATGTGCAATAGAAATTAAGAGAATAAATCATCAAGGGTCAATCTGTCAATGTGATCAATTGGTATATCCCAATGATATGGTATCAAATAAGGCATGGTCTGTTTTTTCCCTGTAGCCATTAGCATGGTTTTAAAATGAAAAATAGTTAACCCTTTTGAATGGGTTTTCACTTTCCATCAGTGTGTCATTTTCTCCCCCTTAGTTATTAGGTGGTGTACATACCTGATCTTTACCGGCCCCAAAGCTCCCACATCCCCACAGCATTCATCGTCCTCGCTCATGCTCCTTCACTGCGCCATTTGGGTCACATCCTTTTGACAAGCTGCCCAATGGGACATTGGCGCATGGAGCATGATATGCTCATTAAGGATGTTCTATTCTAGACACGCTTGGTGAACCGCCGCTGCTGGTTCTATGTGATCTCAACTTTTTGTTGGTTCTGTGAAGCCGACCCGTGTTGAGGGGATACAATTCCTGATGACTCCTAGTCTCGCTACATCATGCTTCTTGGGCTGGGAGTTTCTAGATGCCATTCCTCTATCTTTTTCGTGTTCACTCCGTTCAGTATGCGTGGTGTAGAATAAGTGTGAAACACGGTCACCTACCATGCCCATGTAAATGTAGAATTTGATTCATACAATGAGAAATAATGAAACGTGAAACGATAGTGTCCCTTTTATAAGAGAAATGGTTGATCCTGGGTACACATTTACTTGGTCTCCATTGATCTCACACTTGTTCTAGAGAGGATCTCCTGCATTCATTAGTTCCATCGGTCACATTCATAATTTACCATAGAAAGTTTTTGCTCGATCCACTGGTATGGTGAGAGAAATGAATGAAAGTTTTTGCTCGATCCTAGTCAAGGATGACCATATCTTGCTTTAGAAAGCGCTCTTCGTTCATATATGTTTCAACCTGTTATGTTTATTTTTCTGTCCCTCTGAAATGAGCATAGAGGAGAGCATACGTAATTCACATTCTTGCAATTACTACAGAAAAAATGCCAACGCAAGTCCCATCCTTGCATGAAAAGCTTACACCACTCGCATGACACGCCCAAACGGTCTCATTACATCACACAAACTGTCCATAGATTGCATTAGGAGCTTGGTTTTGGCGGCTTTCGGCTGGGGAGAGCAACAAAGAAGGGTGAAATCGGGCCGAAGGTTCTAGGTGCTCTGTTTTGCTGTATTTATCTGGGCTGGAGCCTCTGATGATACAGTATTACAACAATAAGGTGGAGCCTCTGATGATACTGTTTTTTTTGCGGGTATGGTGGTTTTTACCATGGCCATAAGCATATTGTTAAAATAAAAAGTAGTTAATCCTTTGAAAATGGATTTACATTTGAGAAAGAGATGTTTCAATCAGTAAGTCATTTCTTTTAGTTCTTAAGGGTATACACCCTGATTTCCCACAGCCCAAAGCCTTCATCGTCTTCGCTCACAGCCCAAAGCCTTAACCATCGTCTTCGCTCATGCTTTTTCACTGCCGCATTTGTGCATTGTCTCCGGTGGTGATATGCTCATTAAGGATGTTCTATTCTAGACACGCTTGGTGAACCGCCGCTGCTGGTTCTATGTGATCTCAACTTTTTGTTGGTTCTGTGAAGCCGACCCGTGTTGAGGGGATACAATTCCTGATGACTCCTAGTCTCGCTACATCATGCTTCTTGGGCTGGGAGTTTCTAGATGCCATTCCTCTATCTTTTTCGTGTTCACTCCGTTCAGTATGCGTGGTGTAGAATAAGTGTGAAACACGGTCACCTACCATGCCCATGTAAATGTAGAATTTGATTCATACAATGAGAAATAATGAAACGTGAAACGATAGTGTCCCTTTTATAAGAGAAATGGTTGATCCTGGGTACACATTTACTTGGTCTCCATTGATCTCACACTTGTTCTAGAGAGGATCTCCTGCATTCATTAGTTCCATCGGTCACATTCATAATTTACCATAGAAAGTTTTTGCTCGATCCACTGGTATGGTGAGAGAAATGAATGAAAGTTTTTGCTCGATCCTAGTCAAGGATGACCATATCTTGCTTTAGAAAGCGCTCTTCGTTCATATATGTTTCAACCTGTTATGTTTATTTTTCTGTCCCTCTGAAATGAGCATAGAGGAGAGCATACGTAATTCACATTCTTGCAATTACTACAGAAAAAATGCCAACGCAAGTCCCATCCTTGCATGAAAAGCTTACACCACTCGCATGACACGCCCAAACGGTCTCATTACATCACACAAACTGTCCATAGATTGCATTAGGAGCTTGGTTTTGGCGGCTTTCGGCTGGGGAGAGCAACAAAGAAGGGTGAAATCGGGCCGAAGGTTCTAGGTGCTCTGTTTTGCTGTATTTATCTGGGCTGGAGCCTCTGATGATACAGTATTACAACAATAAGGTGGAGCCTCTGATGATACTGTTTTTTTTGCGGGTATGGTGGTTTTTACCATGGCCATAAGCATATTGTTAAAATAAAAAGTAGTTAATCCTTTGAAAATGGATTTACATTTGAGAAAGAGATGTTTCAATCAGTAAGTCATTTCTTTTAGTTCTTAAGGGTATACACCCTGATTTCCCACAGCCCAAAGCCTTCATCGTCTTCGCTCACAGCCCAAAGCCTTAACCATCGTCTTCGCTCATGCTTTTTCACTGCCGCATTTGTGCATTGTCTCCGGTGGTGAGGTCTTCCCTGCGGCATGGCCATTTTTCACGGGGTCGGTGACTGCTTTGTTTCGTAGCCGATCCTATGTCGACATTGAATCCCACTGAACATGGCCAGGTGATGCATGTTGGGAGGCTGCTATTTTGGTGGCCGGGGGGCATGCTGCTGACTCGCCCCTCCCTATTCACTCTACCTCCATCCACGCCACGGGCTGTCTCAACTATCAACTTGCTGGTCCTTCATGCTAGCATAATGCGCCGTACTGGTTCTCTCTCTCTATTTCCCCCCACCTTATTGTTGTAATACAATATTTCCACTAGACCCCTATGCTTCTTATCCTTTGTCTTATTTACGCATGATCCTGCAGGCGTAAACTTACAAGGAACAGTCTTATTATAAAGCATCTCTAGGGA
Source organism: Eragrostis tef (assembly GCA_000970635.1). Taxonomy (NCBI): domain Eukaryota; kingdom Viridiplantae; phylum Streptophyta; class Magnoliopsida; order Poales; family Poaceae; genus Eragrostis; species Eragrostis tef. Next base: position 106,837 of record LAPY01001517.1, read on the forward strand.
AATGCTCTGTTTCCCTACGATTTTGGAAGTGCCTCTAGGGAAACTTTCTTTCCCTACGCTTCTGGAAAAAAAAACTCTAGGGAAACAGAAAACTCTTAGGGGAACTGGTTGATTCCAGTAGTGTTACAGCGGTCCCGATTATGTCTCTTGTCATTGTTCAGTGAAGTTCTATTAGTACGATAGGGTCACTAACCTCAACTCGCATGGTCTACAATTAATTAATCTTCGCTGCCGTTGAGCTTATGTTTCAGGAAGTCATCTTGTTCGATTATGATGCATGGTTAAAATCTTTAATGCGACTCATCAGGCAATACAATTACATGTTCTTTATTTTTTTGAAGTCTCTTGGGGTCATATCGATTGATCTGTTGACATTTGACAGGCTAGCCCCTATACACTGCAAGAAAAATGACTATTAGTCACCAAGGTACTTGATTACTATATGTGTATTATTGGTCATTATAGCTAGATTGTCACCAATAATCTTGGTCACATTTTGGTGGCTAAAACCTTGTCACTATATATATGTAGTGACAAAAATTGCATATGTTGGTCACTAAAACTATATAGCAACCAACACAACCTTGGTAACTACATATAACGTTGGTCACTAAAGCCGTGTTGGTCACTAAAGCCGTAGATCCACCAATAATCTCAAATTTGGTCACTATTTATCAACTTGTAGTGACCAACATAGAGAAAATTTCTTTGGTCACTAAAACTTGGTGACTAAAACCTACTTTTCTTGTAGTGATATGCGTTGAATTACTCACATTTTCCATCACAGATGTTGGTCGGCTATGCTTAATGTGAGAAGCAATCGGACGATTGTGACAAGCAATGCAAGGTCTACAAATGCAAATATGCTCTTTTAGCATCTGGTCCATTTCAGATATTCTTTGAGCGTTACGATTCAGATTTGGGAGGGTACGATCCCTGATGCCTCCTAGTCCCAACCAATTGGATCTATCGTGCTTCCAAATCCAACTGGATGTTTCTTTGTGGTATTCTTGCATTTCTCTGAACTCTTTTTACTTTGTGCTGTATTCACTTATGCGCAATAACTGGTTGAGGATAGCTAAGGTAGGAGGATATCACTGATGCTGAGCGATATCATGAGAAATGACAACACAAATGGAGATGTCCTTTTTATGTAGGGTCACAATACGATAAGGGGATGTTTGTGCCATGTATTCCTGCACTGCTCTCCTTCGTAACCTCACATTTTTTTCTTCCTATAATACAAAGATATGCAACTCTCTTCCGTATTCCAAGAAAAAAATTGGAGATAGCTTTCACTGGTATAGTGATCAGAGGAAGAATATAATAAATTATTTGATCGATCATAGTTGATTTTAACAATGAATGTATCTTACAGTACAAAAGATCTCCACATTTCTGTGCTTCAAACAGTTATCTTTGTATGTATGTCTAAAACGAGCGTAGAAGAGAGAAGGTGATACATCCTTACAACGTCGATTGGAGAACAATACTGTGATAATATAATTTACGTCATTGCATGAAAATTATTCTAACATTTCCACATAGCACTCGCCTCCTCCGTGTAAAATATCAGAGGCGCAACCAGGATAACGTAGCCCTGTTGAGGTACTACGGATGCGTGTTGAATTGGTGAGGAAGAGCCCCTCACGTGGCGTTACATATAGGCCAGAACGGCCGGAGATCACGTTGGGAGTTAGAGAGAATATCTACAATAAACTAACTAGGATTACAACAAGATTCCAACTCCCAACCTAATTCTACTCTGCCGTGTACATATAGATAGAATTACAACTTGTTCCACAAGCCTATTCTAATCACCACGCCTATCATTATCTTTACAGTCCCCCTCAATCATAACCTTCTTCGGTTTAGATTGTATTTGAAGTTCTCTAATAATCGCACAGACAAAGCTTTTGTAAAGCCGTCGGCCACCTGATCTCCAGTAGGCACATACTCAATGTCCAGCAATTTCTGCATTACCCGTTCACGAACAAAATGATAATCCACTTCTATGTGTTTTGTCCTGCCATGAAAAACTAGGTTAGCAAATAAATACTTAGCACCAATATTATCACACCATAACCTTGCTGATTTAGGACTCTTGATGCCAATCTTATATAACAAGGTTTGGATCCACATAACTTCGGCTGTTGCATTTGCTATAGCCTTGTATTCTGACTCTGTGCTAGACCTTGACACTCTGGCTTGTTTTCTTGCTCTCCATGATACAAGATTTGAACCAAAGAATACAACAAATCCACTAGTAGATCTTCTATCATCAATACTACCAGCCCAATCTGCATCTGAAAATGTACTAACTAAAGTAGAGAGAGACTTCTGTATCTTCAATCCAAGTTTAGTGCACTGCTTAATATACCTCAATATTCTCTTAACAGCAGCAAAATGAACAGTAGTAGGAGCATGAAGAAGCTGGCACACTTTGTTCACAGAAAAGGAAATGTATGGTCTAGTCAAGGTAAGATACTGTAAAGCACCTACAATACTCCTATACTTTGTTGCATCTTCTGGACCTAGAGGTGTTCTCTATAGAGACAATTTCTCACTAGTGGATAGAGGTGTAGCAACTGGTTTACAATCTGACATGCCTACTCTTCTCAACAAATCAGATGCATATTTATCTTGAGTCAAAACAATGCCATCACGTACCTTGCTGACCTCAAATTCCAAGAAATAGTGTAACTCACCCAAATCCTTGAGAGCAAACTCTGAATGTAAATCTTGTAATAATGTTGTTGTAGCCTTCTCCATGGAACTAGCTACAATAAAATCATCAACATACACAAGAACAAACATGGTTTATACCTCCTTTACTATAATAGAACAGAGAAGTATCTGCTTTTGATGCCTTAAATCCAAGACTGATCAACTTGGCACTTAACCTTGAGTACCATGCTCTGGGTGTCTGTTTTAATCCATACAAACCTCTATCAAGCTTACATACAAAGTTTGGTTTGGTAGCATCTTCAAAACCAGGAGGCTGCTGCATATAGACTTCTTCTTCAAGAAACCCATGAAGGAAAGCATTCTGTACATGAAGTTGCCTAAGATACCATCCTCGTGAAACAGCAACGGACAAAATAATGCGAATTGTATTAGCCTTAACAATTGGACTGAATGTATCTTCATAGTCAACCATACTGTTGTTTCAACCCCTTTGCTACCAACCGTGCTTTGTATCTATCAAGACTACCATCAGCTTTTCTTTTGACTTTAAAAACCCATTTGCACCCAATGACATTCCTACCTTTAGTGGGAGTTACTAAGTGCCAAGTTTTATTTTTTATAAGAGCATCATACTCTAACTCCATTGCCTTCTTCCAATTATCATCAGCTAAAGCATAAATTTCATTGCATGGCTCACCAGATGAAGTAAAGAAACCATATTTAATTTTACCATCCGTGTGTTTGTACTTAACTGTTCCATCTGTGAATTGCTTTTCCTTGCGCACACCATGCTGAAGCCTGGTCTGGGGACGAGTAACAAGTTCGATCGGTGCAGAGGATCCCGCAGAGCAAATATCCTGGGGGCGATCTCCAGAGGGATTTGTCCCCGCCTAGGACGGCTGCTCGGGACGCGCGTCTGCGCTTTCCCGAGGAAGATCCGTCCGCTCTTGGGATGGGCCGGCTGGAGGCGCCTGCTGCTGTTTGTCCGGCTGTCGGGTGATGGTCAGGGAGGGCGCGGCGTGGGAGGAATTCTCCTGCTGCCACGTGTCCTGGGATGCAGGTTCGGTCAGGGCAGGCATGTCGGGCACGCTTGCGCCCCGAGCAGGTGCTGCCGTGGCGTGCACTCGTTCGCTCGTGGCGTGTGGCGGCGCGGATTCGCCTGGGGCACCCAGTGCAGTACCCAGGCCAGCTTCCGTTTCCATTGCACCATCAACTTCAACAAGCTCATTAGTGGTAAATGAATCATTAGTCCGAGGGTTAGCTACACATTCTTCCCCACTACTCAAATGATTTGGGTTCAAAGGAAAAGGAGGCAATTGAATGACTTCAGCTCTAAGTCTAGCGCCGGCATTTTCATGCAATTGAGAGAAGGGAAAAACACTTTCATCAAAGACCACATCTCTAGAGATATAGACCCGTCAAGTGGAGATGTCAAGGCACTTAAAACCTTTGTGAATGGTGCTATAACCAAGGAAGGCACACTGTTTGGAACGGAATTGGAGCTTGTGTGAGTTGTATGGTCGCAAGTGTGGCCAACATGCACACCCGAAAGTACGTAGGGATGAATAATCTGGCTTATGATCATAAAGTCGCTCTAATGGAGTTTCCATGTCAATTACTTTACTAGGAATTCGATTTATCAAATATGCAGCAGCAAGGAAAGCTTCATCCCAAAACTTAAGCGGCATAGATGCATGCAAGAGTAAGAAAAGGCTAACTTCAACGATAGGGCGATGTTTTCTTTCTGCAGAACCATTTTGCTGGTGTGTATGAGGACAAGAAACATGATGCACAATGCCAATATTGGTAAAAAACGAGTTGAGTTTTTCATAACTCGCCTCCCCAATCAGATTGAACAACAAGGATTTTTCTATTAAAGTAGCCTTCTACCATTGCCTGGAAGTCATGAAATTTCTGAAAAACCTTATGTCTATGTTTGAGCAGATAAACCCATATGAATTTGCTAAAGTCATCGATGAAGCTAAGATAGTATTGTTTTCTGCCAACAGATTCAGATACTGGACCCCAAACATCAGAGAATATGAGATGTAAAGGAAATTCAGAAGCACTATTTGACTTTTGATAAGGCAATTGATGACTCTTTGCTTGTTGACAAGCATCACACACTGACTCACTGCTTGAATCCTCTAAACAAGGGAGATTATTTCTACTGACAACTTGCTTAACTATAAAAGAAGATGGATGACCGAAACGACTATGCCATCTAGCCAAAGGAACTTTGGTGGCACTCCAAGCTTGCTTTATTGAAGTAGGTAGAGGGTAAAGACCATTGCGACACGATCCTCTAAGTATGACGTTCCTCGTGGCCTGATCCTTGATGAAAAAGAACTTGGGGTGAAATTCTAGAAAAGCATCATTGTCAGCAGCAATGTGATGAACAAAGGCCAAGTTTTTGGTAGCTTGCGGTACATAAAGAACATTGTTCAAATGAATATCACGAGTAGGGGTAGGAATAGTAGTTTGCCCAATATGACTAATGTCCATACCTTCCCCATTGGCCATGTGGATTTGTTCGTTTCCATTGTACTTGTCTCGGATCTTCAGCTTCTCTAGCTCGCCCGTGACATGGTCAGTGGCACCGATGTCGGTGTACCAAAGGGGATCATACCCATAGGAGCGATGTGCTGCAGCAATGCCAGCACTCTGCCGCGGTATGGTTCTTTTTGAAGCGCACATAGCAGAGCACCTTGGTGGTGTCGTCGTTGCCGTCGTGGTTGCCGCGGCGCTGGTTGTTGCCGTGTCGCATCCTGCTGGAGGAGTTGCCGTAGCCGTGCCCAGGTCCGCGTCCCTGCCCTGGAGCACGGCCGCGCTGTGGACGCCCGCGTGTGCCGCCTCAGCCCCTGTTGGAGTAGTTGACCGAGGCGACCTCCTGCTGATGCTGCTTGCCGTGCATGAAGTCGATTCACGTCTCAAAGCTAAGCAGCTGCGAGTACAGCTCTGCCACACGCCACGGCAGCACCTGCTCGGGGCGCGAGCGCGCCCGACACGCCTGCCCCAACCGAACCTGCGTCCCAGGACACGCGGCAGCAGGAGAATTCATCCCACGCCGCGCCCTCCCCGACCATCGCCCGATAGCCGGACACGCGGCAACAGGCGCCTCCAGCCGGCCCATCCCAGGAGCGGACGGATCTTCCTCGGGAAAGCGTAGATGCACGTCCCGTGCAGCCGTCCTAGGCGGGGACAAATCCCTCTCTGCCCCGACCGAACCTGCATCCCAGGACACGCGGCAGAAGAAGAATTCATCCCACGCCGCGCCCTCCCCGACCATCGCCCGATAGCCGGACACGCGGCAACAGGCGCCTCCAGCCGGCCCATCCCAGGAGCGGACGGATCTTCCTCGGGAAAGCGTAGATGCACGTCCCGTGCAGCCGTCCTAGGCGGGGACAAATCCCTCTCTGCCCCGACCGAACCTGCATCCCAGGACACGCGGCAGAAGAAGAATTCATCCCACGCCGCGCCCTCCCCGACCATCGCCCGACAGCAGGACACGCACGATCAGAGCCATGACCAGAGACGTGTAGTCGTCATCAAGGCCGGTGATCACGTACTCGATGAGCTCTTCGTCATCTAGCGGCCTCCCCATCACCGCCATCTCATCGGCGATGGTCTTCATCTTCCCATAGTACTCCGCAGCGGTCATGGAGCCCTTCTTGGTGGTCGAGAGTGCGATGAGTAGGTTCACCGTCCTTGCGAGGAACTGAGAGGAGAACATCCCCTCGATAGCTTTTCAGGCATCGACGGCGGTGGTGTAGGACGCCGCCTGAGCCAGGATATCCTTGGAGAGAGAGGACAGCAGGTAGCTAAGGACTTGTTGGTCCGTCGCCTCCCACTGCTCGTACGCCGGATTCAGCACTTTCTCTTCCTGTTGATCCTTGTCGCCTTTCTTGACGGCGATCTCGGCATCGGGAGCTTGCACCGTGCTGGAGAGATACCCATGAGGCGCGCGCCGCGCATGGAGGCGCACGCTTGGGCTTGCCACATCGCATGGTTGGACTTGGTAAGCTTCTCGGCGACAGCATGTGCGATCAGCGAGCTCTCAGAGGAGGTGGCTGATGAACTCCGTAATAACTTCGTATAGCCCCGACCATCGCCCGATAGCCGGACACGCGGCAACAGGCGCCTCCAGCCGGCCCATCCCAGGAGCGGACGGATCTTCCTCGGGAAAGCGTAGATGCACGTCCCGTGCAGCCGTCCTAGGCGGGGACAAATCCCTCTCTGCCCCGACCGAACCTGCATCCCAGGACACGCGGCAGAAGAAGAATTCATCCCACGCCGCGCCCTCCCCGACCATCGCCCGACAGCAGGACACGCACGATCAGAGCCATGACCAGAGACGTGTAGTCGTCATCAAGGCCGGTGATCACGTACTCGATGAGCTCTTCGTCATCTAGCGGCCTCCCCATCACCGCCATCTCATCGGCGATGGTCTTCATCTTCCCATAGTACTCCGCAGCGGTCATGGAGCCCTTCTTGGTGGTCGAGAGTGCGATGAGTAGGTTCACCGTCCTTGCGAGGAACTGAGAGGAGAACATCCCCTCGATAGCTTTTCAGGCATCGACGGCGGTGGTGTAGGACGCCGCCTGAGCCAGGATATCCTTGGAGAGAGAGGACAGCAGGTAGCTAAGGACTTGTTGGTCCGTCGCCTCCCACTGCTCGTACGCCGGATTCAGCACTTTCTCTTCCTGTTGATCCTTGTCGCCTTTCTTGACGGCGATCTCGGCATCGGGAGCTTGCACCGTGCTGGAGAGATACCCATGAGGCGCGCGCCGCGCATGGAGGCGCACGCTTGGGCTTGCCACATCGCATGGTTGGACTTGGTAAGCTTCTCGGCGACAGCATGTGCGATCAGCGAGCTCTCAGAGGAGGTGGCTGATGAACTCGCCATTGCCAGAGCGAAGAACACTGATGCGATCTAGAAAGCTCTGTATACCATGTCAAATATCAGAGGCGCAACTAGGTTAATGTAGCCCTGTTGAGGTGCTATGGATGCGTGTTGAATTGGTGAGCAAGAGCCCCTCACGTGGCGTTACATATAGGCCAGAACGGCCGGAGATCACGTTGGGAGTTAGAGAGAATATCTGCAACAAACTAACTAGGATTACAACAAGATTCTAACTCCCAACCTGATTCTACTCTGCCGTGTACATATAGATAGAATTACAACTTGTTCTACAAGCCTATTCTAATCACCACGCCTATCATTATCTTTACACTCCGATGTCATATACTACACTGTTACACAAGAGAATGGGCTGGGGCAGGTGATTCTGACACTTTCCGTTACGTGCACAAATCTAAGATAAGCTCAGCAATGCTACAATTGCTTGGCTTCAAGAGACTCGTGAGGAACGCTTTAGGGGCTATGGTGAGGAACGCACACGGATCCATTAGCAAGAGTTTTTTTTTCGAGTTAATTGGCCAGTGACCACTTGGTAATCTGGGTATGCGGCAGAGGGCGGATCCTAAGGTGACAACCGCACCAAGAAATAATCCTATCCGAAAGGTGGGTGCCTTGGCCAGGAGATCAGGAAAAACAAGACCATGGATCCTATTCTCTCTCTGCGATCCCCTTAGCTGATTCTCACCGGAGAAGGCCACAACAGTTTCGAATCTTGCTCGAGTGATGACACCAGTGGTTACCAAGATAATCACTTTGAACCACACCCGATCCTGAAATTGTTGTTCATTTCGTTTGAGTCCATCTTATGGCATCCAGAGACCCTGAAAAGACACGATTCCTGATGCCTTCTATTCTCAAACATACCGTGTCAAGAGTCCAGCTTCCCATCTCATAGCTAATAGTGCTGGCTGCTTCGTCGAGTTCTATTAGTCTGTGTTCCTCAGGTAGTCAGGTGCTAGTTGCCCTCAATCTAAAATAGTTGTCACTGGAAGAAGGGTGGTAACTATACGTACATCTACATGATATAAGGCAATTCGGCAAGAGGTACCCTATATGTATAAAAGCAACGTTTCAGTATGGAGTGGTTGGTATTAGATGACCAGCGTATAATATAGTACCGAAAATACACGTTAGAATAAATGTTAAATTAGGTATGGTAAATTCCGCCGAGACGCCATGAATAATCTCGTGGACAAATCTTGCTCATAATAAAAGGAAGTAAGCTCTTTCTTGATATGTCGGTAGGAGCCAATTGGCTGTCCTGTCTATAATTTCCTAGAATTGGCTGTAACTCAGCGCCCTTGCGCACCTCCTACGCCACGGCCCGCGGCCGCCACCCCCAGAGGCTCGCTTGTGCCGCACCTGTCCACGCAGCTCGCCGGCAGGTGGACGCCGCCTCTGCCGCTGTGAGATCCCGGCCCAACGCTTAATAGGATTGATAAAATACTCATGTCAACAAGTTGCA
>LAPY01001518.1:6578-29706 GCA_000970635.1 Eragrostis tef
CATCATTCCGATCCCGGTTCCTCTGCGACGAGCCTGCGGCGGCCGAGCGACCCGGCGCTTCCTCACCGTCGGGGAAGGGGAATGGCAGGGGCGGCTTCCGTGGAGCGCGTGACGGACCGCGCCACCGGCCTCGAGAAATTTGTCCTCCGTGAGGCCCGAGGCAGCTCCGTCGAGGTCAGGTCACCCTTTCGCCCCCTAACCCGACCATCTCTACATCTACATCTCCATTGCTCGAATGTTTTCAGAAAAAGACCGAAACTTTTGCTTCCTTCGATCAGCCAAACATTATCTTCATGCAAGTTAGGGAGAGCAGTACTACTAGGTTTGATCGTTGTAGGAAAAATTGACAGCTAAATAACCTGTGATTTTGAGTAAAAGAGAGTTTTATTTTAGAATGAGTGACTGAGAGTTTTTAGAGGATTGGCAATGGGGGACAGTGCTGTCACAGAGTGGTGACCATGTAGTGAAAGGTTTGTTGGGTCAAATGTCGATTGGAGTAGTTGACCCTTCGCTTATTGATGGATCATTTCAAACTCTATAGTTTATTATCCGTTGATTTGATCGTTCAGCTATGTGGATAGATGGTCGGTAGTGGTTTTATGAAGGATTCCGTGTTGATTTTCCTCTGCTCTGGATTCACCTGGACCTGTTGTTATTATTTTTATATACGGTGGCATTTTTTTTCATCCTTTTGTTTTCAGTTCAAGTTTCTTGGTCATCGTTGAATGTTATAGACAGTACACATTTTTATTTCATTAAATATTCAGAATGTTAGTTTTTGAATATACAGAAGGGCCAGCCCTGACATATTCTAGAACGAACGGGCATGCCATGTTTTTGGCTTATTCGTCTCTGTTTGATACTATGGTTCTGGAGACAGCTAGGCTAATAACGATTTATCAGGTTTATCTCCTAGCGGACCTGGATGTGACATTCGTGACATGTCGCATTGGTGTTGATACTTGATATTCCGTCCTTTCAAATCCTCAGCGTCCTTTTCCTTTGGATATCTGGAAACACATACTGTAATAATTCAGGCAGCATTGATGGAGAATATTACTACAGAAATTATAGTGCATAATTCTTTGTCTTCTCTTGGACCTGGAAGCACATGCTATGACAATTTGGAGCCTCGAAGAAAATCCAATGGATAAAACCTAGTATTTTGTTAATTTTTTGCTAGCCCCAGATTATCTTCTGTGTGCAACACAATCTGATCTAGTCAGTAATAAAGGTTTCAATGACCTTTTGTGAAAATTACAAGTCCAAGTGACTCCTTTTCTGTATGCTTTCCAGTAGTTATAATTTATAAAACCATCTTTTTCTCTCTCTTTTTTTGAGGAAACATCTAACCATCCTTATTATGGATAGAGTTCCGAAAATCTGTGCAAGAAAGAAAGAACAATAAATTTTGAGCTATTAGTAGTTCTTTACAATGTCCATGGTCATTGCTTTGCTTATTTTCTGGCCTTCAGCAAAAATATGTGGCCGTGACAGTCATATAAAGTGCTATCATCAGAAGCATCAGCCAGATTCTCAGTTTCCATTTCTTATATGCTATCAGGTATATTTATATGGAGGGCAAGTGACATTTTGGAAAAGCAACTCTGGTCAACAACTGCTTTTTGTCAGTAACAAGGTATTCAAATATTCTAAATTCAGTAAAAACGTTCTTATAGACCGTTTTATGTTTCCTCTTTGTTAGATCAGGTACTTTATATTTTGCAATCATTTTACGAACTTCAACATGTTAGGATTTGGTTATATTTTTTAGTATTGGCCTTCAGCCTTATCTTTTTCTTGAACCGAACCGTCAGCATTATCTTAGTTCTGTATTAACATCTTTGATGGATCTAGCGCTGCCAGGGATTTTAAGTCATTCGGCGTTGCTTGTGCTTTCTTTTTATTGAAATTATTGCAAAATTTTAGGATATAGATGTAACTTGAGGTTGACTCTTCTTTTTTCTTTTTGGTTAATCATAGTGATCTTACATTTCCAAATTTCTTATCAGGCTCAATTTAAACCGCCAAAAGCAATTCGTGGTGGCATCCAAATTTGCTTCCCTCAAGTATGGTCATCAATCTATTATTATTATCAATTTATGTTTCAAGCAGAACTGGTGTGTCCTGTGTAACCATTTGAATAATGTCATCATGCAGTTAGGTAACCATGGAGTTCTTGAACAGCATGGATTCGCAAGGAATAGATTCTGGAGTGTTGATGAAAATCCTCCTCCTTTTCCGGTTGCTACTTCTAATTGTCATGTTGACTTAATACTCAAACAGTCTCAAGAGGATTTGAAGATCTGGCCACATAGGTTGCCATCTAGAATCATTAAAATTAGCTAATTATTACTGTGTCAGATAAGAATTGTATCCATATTCGTCTGGAATCTCCACCTAATTTGTTGCGTTCATTATCCATGCCTACAGTTATGAGTTCCGTCTGAGAGTTGCTCTCAGTCCAAGGGGAGATCTTATTCTCACTTCTCGAATAAGAAACACCAGCTCAGATGGCAAGCCGTTCCAGTTTACGTTTGCATATCACACATACTTTTCGGTATCGGATATCAGGTACATTTCATAATGGTATTTGATCGAGTTCCGTTTCTTCTTACACTCTTTGACTGGAGAGAAATGAAGCTTATAGAAAACTCGCTTTAATACTGTGTATGTCGAATTAATCGCCTACGGATTCAGGGCTCAAAGCCTTCAACTTTTATTTTGTATTTTGAGGGAATGCACATCTTTCACGAAATGAGACTGTTTAGGATGAAGTACGGACTCAGAACCCCAAGCCTTAAATGTACAGATTACCAGATAGGTTGAGATGGACTACATGTCTACTTTTATGCCCGTTCCCTGAAACATGTTTTCGTGTTACAGTGAAGTACGGGTTGAAGGTTTGGAGACGTTGGACTATTTTGACAACCTGCAATCTAAGACCCGTTGTACTGAACAAGGAGATGCAGTTGTATTCGAATCTGAAGTAAGCTTGTGGTATAGTAAATTTCATAGTTCGAAGCCGTCGGAGTACCGATTAGACACTAATTCTGTCGTATGTTGAATATAAGGTGGATAAAGTATATCTGAGTGCTCCACAGAAGATTGTTATCATTGATCATGAGAAGAAAAGAACAATTGTTTTGAGGAAAGATGGACTTCCTGATGTCGGTAAGTTTGGACTTAGTACCCACTTTTCTTTTCTCAGATTGTTGCTACTTCTAATTGTCATGTTGACTTAATACTCAAACAGTCTCAAGAGGATTTGAAGATCTGGCCACATAGGTTGCCATCTAGAATCATTAAAATTAGCTAATTATTACTGTGTCAGATAAGAATTGTATCCATATTCGTCTGGAATCTCCACCTAATTTGTTGCGTTCATTATCCATGCCTACAGTTATGAGTTCCGTCTGAGAGTTGCTCTCAGTCCAAGGGGAGATCTTATTCTCACTTCTCGAATAAGAAACACCAGCTCAGATGGCAAGCCGTTCCAGTTTACGTTTGCATATCACACATACTTTTCGGTATCGGATATCAGGTACATTTCATAATGGTATTTGATCGAGTTCCGTTTCTTCTTACACTCTTTGACTGGAGAGAAATGAAGCTTATAGAAAACTCGCTTTAATACTGTGTATGTCGAATTAATCGCCTACGGATTCAGGGTTCCAAGCCTTCAACTTTTTATTTTGTATTTTGAGGGAATGCACGTCTTTTAATTACGAAATGGGACTGTTTACAAGATTCAGAATCTCAAGACTTAAATGTACAGATTACCAGATAGGTCGAGACGGACTACATGTCTACTTTTATGCCCGTTCCCTGAAACATGTTTTCGTGTTACAGTGAAGTACGGGTTGAAGGTTTGGAGACGTTGGACTATTTTGACAACCTGCAATCTAAGACCCGTTGTACTGAACAAGGAGATGCAGTTGTATTCGAATCTGAAGTAAGCTTGTGGTATAGTAAATTTCATAGTTCGAAGCCATCGGAGTACCGATTAGACACTAATCCTGTCGTATGCTGAATATAAGGTGGATAAAGTATATCTGAGTGCTCCACAGAAGATTGTTATCATTGATCATGAGAAGAAAAGAACAATTGTTTTGAGGAAAGATGGACTTCCTGATGTCGGTAAGTTTGGACTTAGTACCCCCCCCCCCCCCCCCCCCCTACAACGTTGTTACGAAAAATTCTAGTTTCTATGCCACATCTAGCAGATTATTTTGGTGCGTTTTTATTGCCATGATATATCATCTTCACTTCTTATTTTGCAGTTGTTTGGAACCCTTGGGACAAGAAGGCCAAAGCAATGCCAGATTTTGGGGATGAAGAGTACAAAAACATGCTATGTGTAGGAGCCGCAGCTATTGAGAAACCAATTACTTTAAAGCCGGGTGAAGAGTGGCAAGGGAGGCAGGAAATTTGTGCCGTTCCGTCCAGTTACAGCAGCGGACAATTGGACCCTGAATTAATCCGTCGGATGCACACAATATAAGTTTCTCAACGATTGCCTTCTGTGTAAGTATTCTGTGCAAATAAATTTTGTCTCTTTTGTTACAACAATTTGGTCTGAGTGTACCATTTGCGCTTATGTCTCCGTAGTAATTAAATTCTCTCTTTTCTTACCACAACCTAGTCAGAGTGAAACGTTGCGCATATCTCTCCCGTATATACAAAATAATTCACAATGCCTGTTTCTAGTGTGCAAGAAATATGTGGTTCTGATGTACTATGCAAACTTATGTAGACTATTATGACTAGTTATTTTTCTATACTTTTGTGTCCTATCACTGCTCTCTTTCTACTAGCCTTAGTATTTAGTTGTGTAACTAGTGATATTTACAGAAATTTGTTATTTCACTGTTTTAGTTCCGTTTCTTTTGCTGCAGGGAGAAATCATGATGCTTATCCCGCACTTATTTTGACAATTGAAATTTTGTCAGCGGACTTTATCCCAAGTTCACTGTTTCCTCTCCCTCAATTCCAAAGCGCCTGTGGTTTTTCTGGAGCAGCAATGGAATTTGAATTACCGCCCTGTTAATATCAGAAAAGGTGAAGAATTTTCGTTTGTTTTAAAACCACCATACTGTATGGTTGTGTTGTATTATAAAAAGAAGCCCAGTTTTTTTGCTGCGTGCTGAACAAAAACGATATGATGTTAGTTTGAGTTGTATTATTAAAAACGAAATTTGAACAATGAGTTGCACTGTAAATTATACAAGTGGTGAATTCTTGCACTGTAAATTATACAAGTGATGAATTCATCATACCATCTTTGTGAATTTGTATTACCGGGACAAACGGATCATTGAGCTGCTGCTGTCACGTGACTGTTGCCGAAAGGCTACATCAAGGATTCTATCGGCACTGCGCTTTTGCCTGATTTCCTCACATCAAACTATCTCGATTCTTCTGATATGCTATTTTGATGGTATGTCCGTACCACAAACAGTCACTGTGAGATCAAAATGGTGTTTTTTTTTTGGACATTTTTCCTACAAACGTGCAATAGAGCTGCACATACACCATTTCCTAGTCACACTAATCTCTCCCACCAATCTAATTACGACCTCAAAGTGATCAGCTTGGTCTATACATGTCACCGTACTAGCAGTCGTCGTGGATCTTATTGGAAAGGGTTAGAGCAACGTTGTCAGAGATACCACGCTGCCATTTGCCATCAATAGCAGAGCCCCACGCTGGCGAGCAGGGCAGCTCATCTCGCCGCGGCCATGCGATGCGACGATCGGACGTACCAAAAAGACGGCGTCCAGAATGGCGGCCGCTTCCGGCGCTCCGGCGCCGTGGAGGCCCTGTTCTCCAAGCCCAGCATGTCCCACATCACCTGAATGTCTTGGTACCCGCAGGTCTGGACGTCCCGGTGGAGATCCACGATTCCTGTGCTCTCTGCATGCAAGCCATTTGCAGAAAACATGGAGTCTTGTTAGTGTTAAGTAAATTTTTGCGAACCGGTTGATTATGTCAAACTTCACAAAGTATTTTGTCCAAAAGAAAAGGAAAACCAAAGTGCTAGAGACAGAAGCAAAGAAACACGACATTTGGCACCTTTACACTGCAGGGACCAACTATGTCTACTTTCAGACCGGCTAGTCCAAGACGCGAAGATAACAAGTGCCCATGTATGTCCAGACATGGCCGTTGAAAGCAAGGGTTGTGCTAGTATTTATTTGCAGAGGTCGTAGTAATGTCCGCCCAGATCTTCTGCCACAGTTTGGTTTCATAATTCATAAGCGAGTATAATTTTCCTAGGCGAGAACTTCGTTGCTGTTAATGGACGAACTCAACAAGTGCAGATGGGCCTGTTTATCCTGTGATCAGACTCATACAGACTATCGGAAGCACATGAAAAATGCGGTGGTCTTTCTGCAGAACGACTAATGATCAATGCCTTTTTTTCTTCCCTCGTCCAGAACGCAAAAGAACTTGTAACGTAGTAACACAAACGAGGTAACACAAACATGACATGAATGCATTCACTTGAACAAGCAGAAGACAGGGTCAGGGTAGCTGTACTAAGTTTAGCTCTGGGGGTGCCGTGCGAGATGCTTACCACCCTTGCACGTTCTCCTAGCTCTCGCGGCGACGACGGCGAGCCACGCGCGCCGCATCGGCGCGACCACCCGCGCCCGCCACCACGCCATGACGCGCGCCCCGACGACGGCCCGCCTGGCCGTCCGCGTCGCGGCCGGCGCACCGTCGCCTCCTCCTCCGCGCGGCCCCGCCGGCCGCCGGGGCCGAGCTCCCAGCCTCGCCGTGGCTTCAGACGCCGGACAAACACGCACACGCCGTTCACACTCGCGATCGACGAGATCTCGGGAGCAGCACAGCTAGCTAGCAGTCTTGCGCTACCTCAAGAATCTCTTATCCTTTACTAGTATGCTGCCAAAGTGGCAAGCGTGCGTGCTATATAGGTCCGGGATTACAGGGCGTTTATAATCACGCACGGCCTACCCGGCGCTAATCAATTCCGGTGTCGCGTTGCCGCCCATGTGCGTGGCGGTTCGCTCCCGATACGATGCGATCTTGTTCTCCTCTCCGCCAGGCCGGCGCGCGGGCGCGGCCTTAATGGAGAGCGTCGCTGCGCGTACGTAGGAGTACCATCGATCGCCCGCGCATGTGCTGCGGATCGCGCGTCCAGATTCACGTGGTACTGCAAAATCAGTTGTTTATGCGTGTGCGTAATAGTATGCGGTTGGAGGTGTGAGTGTGACGGTGTGTGTGTGTACTGCCAGGCGTCCGCGTCCCGTGCGAGACCAATCAATTCTCGCCCCGGATTTCCGTTGGAGGCCGGTGGTCGTTGGCGATGGCCTATATCAATCATGGTCAGTACTGATCATGCTGAGTTTCAATTCGTGGAGCACGTGCTGCTGTGCGTTGCGAGAGTGTACATCATGGTACGGGGGATCTCGGCGCGATCGTCTCGTTGCCTCCGGCTCCGATGATCCCATCTGGTTGGATGATCAAGCAGAAAACCGGGAGCAGCGTCCGGTCGGTTGCAGCCCACAGAGGTTGGAGAGAAGCAAATCAGCAGCAGAGGTGGGCCGGGCTGGTATGGGCCTGCGGCCTTTCCACCAATTCCCGCCAGTTTCCGTTCTTCCAATGCGAGGCTTGGTGCTTGGAGCTCGTATTCCTCCTCCGATCCGAGCAAGCCGCTTCTGACCCAAAGGAAAAAAAGAAAAAAAAAAGCTTCTTCTACATCCATGGCATCATGGACCATGACGAAGAAAAGCACGCCGTGCCGGTGGGGGCCCTGTTCTAAAAGCACCTAGCCCGTGGCTGCCTGCTGCGAAGGGGGAGAAACAAAACAAGCCTAGAGGGCGCCGGCCAGGTGGTGCATATGCTCTTTCCAAAGGCAATACTCCCCAGGCATGCTTTACCCAAAGAGGAATAAAGCTTGCAGCAACCATGATGCAAGCACGGCCGTCGTTTCCCGCCGGCTTACCGGCATGAGCCGGATGAGGAAGGCGCTACTTTTGTCAGGCAGGTAGGAAAATATATAGGGCGGGCCGGATAAGACATGTCGTTGGCAGCTCTTGGATTGGCTTGGAAAAGATGTGCTCCAACGTAGCTCGTTGACGACACGCCCGGACCAGTTGTTTCACGGATAATGTCGTTCGACTAAATAGTACAAGTCTTCAGATAATGACAGACCACAATGGATGACACAGATCAAAAGGGATTCACAACGTACAGAGCACGGAGCATGTCTTTTCGGGAGGAGAATTTACATTGCTCCTGTATCTCCTTTTATTTGGATATTGCGCGTCTAGGACGCAAAGCACCTAAAAACCCTAGCAATTACTCCTGCATCTCCTTTTATCTCCATGAAATGAAGTTTCCCCTTCCTAATGGAGAATAAACCGTTTGCTCCCCCATTCGCCAGGCCAGAAACTTGTCCTTTTCGGAAATTAACGAAGTTGTAATGGCTGGGAAGACGCGCATTCTCTGAAGTGGCAAGCTGCGTGCGCCTTTCATCCTTTTACTCAGCTCCTTTCACCCTTGCAAGTGGTCAGGCAGAAAACGCGTGAGGATCTGATAACACTTGCACGTCTCCATTTAAGATCACAATGCTTCTAATTAGCTGATCATCTAAGCGATGCAACTAGCTCAGCTGCGACAGCGATTAGCGTTCCAGCCTGCCCCTAGCTATAGCTAACGATCGAGTACTCCCTCCATTTTTTTTAATCACAGTGGGATTAGTTTTTTTTTTCCCTGCGAAAGATAGTGGGATTAGTGCAACCTAAGGAATAAAAAATTGGAGGTATATATATGACAAGTAAGTTGTTACTTTATCTAAGAAAACAAGTTGTAAAGGTAGTAGTAAATGAACTTAGTATATGCATCCATGATGACCAATCAGATATAGATGAAAATATTAGGAACATGACAGCATCTTCCATTGTCTTTAAACTATGTCCTCGGCTTTTTTTAGTTACCAGAAACATTTTCTAGTTATCTCAACTTGTTAGAGCAGTTGTGCGGGATGCAAGCTGGGAAGGTAGAACTGCTCTTTTTAAGTTCTAGTGTAGTGATAACAACCATGATCCATGACGATTTTAAGAACTGAACAGCGTATTGTTGTGCACGCGTTTTTTTTTTTTTTGATGGGAACACGCCCACAAAGGGCTAGTTTGCCGAGTTAAAGTATGGCATCTAACATATGAAGAAAAGCTACTGAGTTAGCTGCCCTGAAAAAAAATACCTTAGCAACTGGATATTGTCGATACTTGTTTCTACACCTCGTTCGTACGATCAAGCTATAATTGCTTAGCACATTGACACGTCTTCAAGGTGATATTTTGACTTTAAAACTATGAAACACGGTATCTCAAGCGAAATGAGTTATATACTATTATATATGAAGTCACTTTTTGTTGGATTTTATGGGTAATAATCCATAAATCTGAAATTCCAAAAGGCACATTTATCTGCTAGGAGTTTTGTGTAAATGGAGAGCCATTATGAAAATTATGAAGGCATGCAATTGTGTGTGTAAATGGTGTAAGAAATTAACAAGAGTATGAATCGTTTAACTTGTGGCATGCATGCACTAGTGCTGATAACGTTTCAGCCATAAATTACATGCAGAGTTAATACAATCAAGTGTGCTACCGTTACTTGTCTTATGGCCTTTCACCTCACCCATTTGTGCATGCAAAATAAAAGCAATTAACAGAAGTAGAACTGCTCTTTTAAGTTCTATTCTAGTGATAACAACCATGATCCATGACGAGTTTAAGGAATCTGCTGAACAGCGTGTATACACCGAGTTTGTTGTGCACACAAATCGACAAGGAAATGAGAATTCTTCATATGGCAACTAACATATGAAGAAAAGCTACTGACTTAGCTGCCCTGAAAAAAGAATGCTTTAGCAAGTTGGATATTGTCTATACTTGTTGTTTCTACACCTCGTTAGTATGATCAAGCTATAAATTGCTTAGCACATTGAGGGACACGTCTTCAACGTGATATTTTGACTTCAAAACCATGAAATATGGTATCTCTAGCGAACTGAGTTATAGATTATGAACTCACTTTTCACATTGAAACAAGTGGCATGGTTCTTACATTGTCGATCTACGTATCTTAAGGGATGATAGAGCAATTGACCTTAAGTTCCTGCTTATTTTTTTGTGAACTGAACTGAACTGAAGTTCCTGCTTGGTTCAATAAGACCGGAATTGTATAGTGTTGCTTGTTGGGACGTTGGAAATTCAGTCACTTAATTACTGCTCATAAGGAACCGCAAGCTTCTTCCTGTAAAAATTTTGCAATTACATTTTCTTTTCTTTTTGTAATGTGCCCGAGCATAGTTTCATTAAGAGGATAAAATTTCCACTTTTTAAATAAGCCCTACAATCTCTATTTTTTTCAATTAGTAAGCTGGGACTACTGCAAACTAGGGTTGACAAAAAACTCGTAACTCGCAAGTTGGCTGAGCTCGTTCCTCGGCTTGATTCAGCTTGGTTACATATTTTAGCATGTCAAGCTAAAGATTTACCTCGTTTCGTTAGGAGCCAGCTCGAGCTGCTTGTGAGCCTAATGATCAGCCGGGCAAGATCAAGTACGAGTCCTTTTTGCCTAACAATCTTGGCTCTCAAGGCCATATTACGGTGTTTATCTCTATTTGAAGCACAAGATCACATAGCCTCTAGAGATTTAGACATAACATCTCTACTATCAATTTTGTGTCCGGCGAGCCAAAACGAGCTACTCTAGCTGGCAAGCTCAATTAAGGAGCCAAGCCAAACTAGGTTTTGAGGTCGTTACGATAACATGCCAAGCTAAGCCAAACTAACCATTAAACAAACAAGCCAACTAGATCGATCAAACCAAGCCAAACTAAGCTCAAATCTCTCTCTCTCTCTCTCTCTCTCTCTCTCTCTCACACGCGCGTCTCTTTCTAAGGAAACTAGGCGGAAATTGCTTCGACCCTGACGTGTGTCCAACACTTGTCGTCTTTCTTCATGACTTGAGTCAATCAATTATCATATCGATATGGGTACTTGTAACCGTATATTCGTAATATGATGACAAAACTCATCCTTTTATATTATATAGATAAAGTGACAACCCAATCTAATACATATATTAATTATTCCAACCTATACGTAGAATATTCCAATGCTGCTACTTGTTGCCAGAGATTTAAAACTCTTCAGACTGCATCTCCAACTCCAAGCTCAAGATGACGCCATTTGATGTGAGTACGAGACTGCACCTGCAGCACTAGAGCTGATGGCAGACGATCCATATAGCCGCGCACCATAGTGCGCCAACGACTCAGCGACGATATCGCAAGTCAAGCGCTGTCGTCCTGATGCGTGCGTACATATGCCAGTAAACGAAGCTTCTGCGAAACTTTCGACTGTCGCATATATAGGTTGTAGACGAAGATGCGACGTAACGAATGAAAAAAACGAACAAGCAAAACTCTCTTGAAATTGTACGTAGCCTTGTATAGCTAGGGTACTTGCGTGAGTAGCAGTTCAAGCTTTCTCGTGGTCCGGGATCTTAGCAGTTTGGGGCAAGGTAGCGATGCTATACGGCAGAGAAGCTGGTCAAGTGGATGGGCATCGCGTAAGGCCAGCCTCCAGCCCCACAAAACCCGATAATTGATGAAGATCATTTGTATAGCGGAATAACTTGTTAATCGTCTATTCCCAGACAAGATTTTGCAACAGATGCATGTGAAGTTAAATTAACCATGAACCCGGGAGATATGGACGCCCTCTTTCTCGTCGTACATTTTCTTTTCACTTTTTACCAGAGCTTTGAATCAGATTTATACATTATCCTGCCGAGTGCCGATAGTTGTCTGAACTTGGCCGCGCGTGGCGGCAGGGATTCTGTGGTAGAGTAATAAATAGAAAAAGGTTGACGGCGACCGTACTTTTTTTTGAATAAACTGGAGGGCAGAGCCCTACAGTACTTTATTGAATATGATGAAATAAATAGTTAACTGTACAGGAAAAACCAAAAAGAAACATAAGGAAAAAGAAAAGGAGCAAAATTAAATCTAAACATGATTGTCTATCCATTCTTGTAGAGCTGGGATGTGCCTTTGTCTTGTCCGATGGATGATCATGGCAAGCTCCTTGAAGAAAACTCTTCGGCAATTATCCACCGCTGGGTCCAGATTATCGAACAGCCATCTATTTCTTGTCACCCATATGCTCCAAGCCATGAGAATAATTATTTCCATGAAGAAGGGGACTCCCAATTTTCTTTTGAGCCATCTGATGACCTGTAAAGTGTGCAGGTTCCTTGGTAAATGCCAAGAGATTGCTAGCACGCTCTAGCAAAATTGCATGAGATGAACAAGTGCTTCAAAGTTTCTTCTAGCTGTAGGATGCACAGTTCACAGTTGTATGAATCAAGAAACATGTTCTTCCTTTTCAGGAGTCCTTTTGCGTTAAGCCTATCATGCAGAAACAACCAGCAGAAGACCTTGTGTTTTGGTTGGCATTTGGATTTCCATAACCAGGAGAAGGAGGGATGCACTACCATGTGTCCACATAGTTGTTTGTATACCCTCTTAGTTGAGTAAAGGCCTGTTTGTCCCATGTGTTACCAGAGATCCTTGGAACCATTTAGCTCTAATTGATCAGTTATAGCTAGTAACTTCTGTAGTTGGTCAAAGGCTTCCGTTGTCAAAGGCAAGTGAAACAGAGAGATAGGTTCCTGCCACAGTGCTTGGTCATTAAGTAATATCATTGGCTTTTTGGCAAAGGAGAAGAGCTCTGGAAATTGGTCTTTTAAGGGCCCCTGATGCCAACCATCTTGCCACAGATATATAGTAGACCCATCCCCTACTGTCACATCTGCAATTCCTTTGTATATATCAATAAGTTTTGTGATACTTCTCCATCAGAAAGAGCCTTTTCTTTGTTGTCCAGGCAGCCTTCCATTGTTATAATAATTCTGCCATAGGAGATTTTCCCATGGCAAGTCTTCTTTATTGTAAGTTTTGTGATACTTCTCCACTAGAAAGAGCCTTTTCTTTGTTGTCCAGGCAGCCTTCCATTGTTATAATAATTCTGCCATAGGAGATTTTCCCATGGCAAGTCTTCTTTATTGTAGAATTTCTGTAGTTGTTTCATGAGTAAAGCTTGGTTTTGTACTCTTAAATTTTTTACTCCCAGACCACCCTCTGATTTTGGCCTTCTGACAAGTTTCCATGCTGCTAGTGGTTGTGTTCTTGCATTCACATCTGATTTCCTCCATATACAATGTCTCCTATATATGTCAATTTCATTGATGACAGTCACTGGGAACAGGAGGGAGCTCATTCCATAGATTGGGAAGGAGGATAAACAAGAATTTGCCATTTCAATCTTGCCTGCCATGGTTAGGAACTGTGCACAACCCACAAGTCTTCTTTCAATTCTTTGTACTATTGGCAGGAAATCAGCCACAGAAGGTTTGGTTGTTCCCATTGGTAATCCAAGGTATGGGAATGGCATGGACCCTATCTGGCAATTCATGGTACCTGCTAGTATTTCCATTCTTTCTGGGCTGACATTTATAGGAACCATCATTGACTTGGAATAATTGACCCTTAACCCTGATGAATCCGCAAAAGTATTCAGTAGAGCTTTCAGTGCTACCAGTTGTCGTGGGCAAGCTTGCATGACAAGTAGAGTGTCATCTGCATACTGTACTATTGGGAAATCGTATTCAGCATTAACTGGAAGAGGCAACTGAAATAATCCTCTTTTCTTTCCTTTGTTCATCACACTCTGCAGTAGATCAGCAGCTAGTACAAAAAGCAATGGTGACAAAGGCTCACCTTATCTTACCCCACGCTTCCAGTGGAAAACTTTACCAGGTACACCATTTAAAAGTATTGATTAAGTACCAGATTCCATGATCATGTCCATCCAATGATTCTATTTTTCTCCAAACCCTTTGGCTTTGAGAATGTCAACGATTACCTGATGCTCTACCTTGTCAAATGCCTTTTCGAAGTCTAGTTTCAGCAAAACAATTTCCCTTTTTGATTGCTGGCAGAGATGAAGATATTCAAAAGCCCAGGCAAGACAGTCTTGTATCGTTCTAGTCTTTATGAAACCATATTGATTTTTGTGAATCGGCTGTAGGATCACTACCTGTAGCCTGTTTGCCAGTACCTTTGTGATCAACTTGATTGATGAGTTGAGGAGAGAAATGGGTCTAAAGTCACCAACTGAAATGGGTGAGTTTTTCTTAGGTACCAGAGTTACATAGAATCCATTAATACTTTGTAAGCACAAGTGTCCTTCATAGAAAGCCTCAAACAACTCATAATAGTCCTTAGCAATTATATGCGAGCATTTCTTTAGAAAGTCCCCATTGAAGCCATCTGGCCCAGGTGATTTATTAGTTGGCAAGTTGCTGACTACATCATCAATTTCCTGCTGAGTAAATGGTGTCTCCAGCCATTCTAGATTGTCCACCCTTGTGATGAGCTCCTCTAGATTGAACTTCATGCCACTGAATTCAGATGTTCCAAGTCTCTCCTTATAAGATTCCCAAAATAAACTTGCTTTGTCATCGTGTGAAGTGTGTATGTTACCTGCTGCATCTGTGAGACTAGAAATAGTATTGATCCTATGATTAATGGAAACCCTTGATGGAAGAATTTTGTTGGGGCATCTCTAAACTTTACCCATTTGATATCACCTCTTTGTCTCCAATATATCTTTTGTTTGTGCAGGTTGCTTTGTAAATGCTCCTGTAGGATACCTCTAAAATTCCATTCCTCCAATGTGAGGTCCCTTGCTTCTTCAATTGTGTCCAGAAGGAAGATAGTGTCTTTTGTGTTCTGGATAGTGTTGGCCAGATTAGAGAATTGAGCTACCCAATGCTTGAGTACTCTTCTTAGGTTTTTGAGCTTGGCCATGATCTTCTTCGCTTTATCTGTTGTGACTACTTCAATGCCCATGCTTCTGTTACCTTTTGTATGAAATCATGATGCTCCATCCAGAAGTTTTCAAACCTAAATATTTTTGGTTTGGGGATGTTGCGTGTAATCTTAACTAGGCATGGTACATGATCTGATATGTCCCTTGATAAGGGAGTGACATTTGAACCTGAGAATTCTGTTGTCCAGTTTGCAGAAGTGAAGAACCAATCGATCTTCTGCAGTAGGGGCCTTTCTTGCATGTTTGACCAGGTGTATGATCTTCCCTGAAGTGGCAATTCTATGAGACCTTGAGCACTGATGGCTTCATTAAACCTTAGCATTTCATTTACATCTCCTCCTGGTTTATTCCTATCTTCCGGTGATCTAATCAGATTAAAATCTCCCATGATTATCCAGTTACAATCATCTGGCATGTCTATGTTCTTAAACCAGTCCAGGAACTCCATCTTCCCTTGGGGCGTGCAGGGTGCATATATGTTGGATAGGATGAATTTAGTGCCGTCATGAGTAGATGTTAAGTCCACCGAGAGCTCATAATTATTTATAAAAGATAAGGCACCATGGAACATTGAACTTTTCCATATAATTATGCATCCACCAGAAGCCCCAACAGATGGTAGGTACTCAAACTGTGGAGGGCAGAAGTTCCTCAAGTAAGCATCATCAAAAAACTCCCTTTTAGTTTCCTGAATACAGACAACATCACATCGCACCTCTCTAATTTTGCTGCCTATAGCTTCCCATTTGCCCTCAGCATTTATGCCTCTTATTTTCCAGTTCAAGATCTTCCATTCTCTATTATATCTTATATTTTGACTATCCATTAAAAAAACAATGATTATTGCAGTAGAAAAGCCAGTTGCACAACAATCTGACATTACCCAAGTATAAAAAACCCAGCTGGACCAGTATAAGTACTGGAGCATTCACATTGACAGCGAGTAAAATAGGGACTAGTTGATGAAAGGAGGCATTGATAGAAGCAACCAGCAAATGTACTAAGACCCATAGTTCAAAATATTCAATCTTAACTAACAAAAAAGTGCTCATGGACCAGTGTAAGCACTGGATATTACAATAACCCATGACACATATGACCTCTTTGAACTTCCACCAAAATAGAGCTTCCGTATGCACTTCTTCTATTTCCTGTCTTTTAGTTGACTTCTGGGGCGCCCCTCCAAGGTCACCCTTACTCATTCTTGGGGTTCTGATCTTCATTGGAAGTCTTCTTTTTTATGTTCTTGGTAGAAACCTTAGGATTCTTCCCTTTCTTTAGTTCTTTCTGCTTGGTCTTGTCTTCTGGCTTCTCCTTCTTCTCCACAGCTGCCTTTACCTTTCTTTTCTTCCTTAGAGCTTCATTGGTTACTTTCTCAGGGGACAGATTACAGAAGTCAGTTTCCAAGTTCTTAATTATGCTTGGGGATAGTGTTGGTGGTGCAACTGTGCAGCCAAAGCAATGCTTATCTGGACAGGTATTGTGTTTAAACCCCTTCCTTTGACTCTTGATTCTGTCACTTCTGACTTCTGTTTCTACAAGAGCTTCTGTACATCCATATTTTTCCTTGAGCAGGGTAACTTCAGAGTGACAATTTTCAGAGGTGTACTTGCTAGCTGGTGGGGTAGCTGTGATTTCCTCTGTCTCTTTTCACTATCCTTTGAAAAGTCACCGACTTGAGTGTGAGCATCGAGAGAGCTTTCAACATCAAGCAGCTGACAATTCATTTTCCTCTCAACTGGACAGTTAGCTGGGAGTGAGAAAACCATATCATCATCATCCTCTCAATACTTTCTAATTATGTCCCATGCTTTTGAAGCTATTAGAGACTTGGCTGAAATGAAAGTGTCAGGGGATAATAGCAGTGACAAGATAAATGAGACCCATTCAGCTGGTATGTTTATTGTTGGTTCTATCAAACTAGTGGGGGAGAAATGCTTGGCCCATAACCTGTAGCAATCTGCATTGAGTTTCCTTTTCCTTACATTCCCAGAAGTCGAGTATAGGTTTTCAAAGACTGGGTCAGGACCATACGAGTCCCTGAATTGCATCCTTCCCACCTGCAGGTTCAGATCAGGGTTCTCATTGTTGTCTAGCCCAGGGTGTGGATACTGTTGAGGATCATGAATTAAATCTTCCATCTGCAGGTCCATAGGTAGAAAAGCATTAGCTTGATTGTTGTCCACTGCCTCCAGAGCAAGCACTACCTCATGGATTGGCTGGTTTACAGAGGCTGCAGATCCTACTGAAATATTGCCTCCCATGATGCTGTCAGATTCCTGGATACTTAGTTGGCCATCCGCAACATGCTCATCTTCATTGATTACAACATTGACAAAATCATTGAGTTCAATAAAAACCTCTCCAGGATGTAAATCCAGATTGGCTTCCTGGTCATTGTCAGGTTGAGGTACCTGATTATTTGGCATCCCAGCAGCTTGCTGGTCAGGTTGCTGGGCTCTTGTTGTCCTCCATTGCTGGCATGATGACATCCTCCTCCATAGGTGCATTGAGATCAAACTGGTTCACCACTGGCTGCTCTATTTCTCCCTGTATGAACTCCAAGTTTTCTTCTGGCAGTTCATTAAGGTTAATGATCTGTTCCACTACTTGAGCATCAACAACCATGTCTTGATTTCCATGATCTGGTACAGGTTGGGCTTGCACAGGCTCATTCTGGGCAGCTGGAGCAGCATCTGGTTGCCCATACTGTAGCCAATCACCCCACTCAGCTTGATCATCCTCTTGGTCATTTTCCTGCTGGTTTGGTGGAGGAGGTCCTTGCCCAGGCTGGCCATATCCAAAGAAGTTGAACTCTAGTGGTGCACCATATACTAGCTCAGGAACAGGTTCTTCATCTGCTGCATGCACTCCCAAGAGTCTCTGATTGATGATCTCACATTGCACTGTCCAGGAGTTACCCTGGTAGCCTTTCACAACAGTTAGCACCAAGAACTGGGGGACCTCCTGGAGTTCGGTAACCTTAGCTTTCACAAGCAGTCTTCCTAATTGCATCTTCTCATCTTCCCATGATTCAACTCGACCAAAAGATGAAATTGCAGATTGAATGTAATCAAGAGAGCGATAATCCTGCGAGAAACCTAACAGTAGAAGCCAGCATTCTCTGTTAAACTCAAGTGCTCGCCAGTTCCTAGCCTCATCATGTCTATGAACCTCAAAATCCACGCCCCCATAATGAAGAACTCTAGCATTTGCAAGCATATCACGATCATTCACATATTCAAACCTGACTAAAGCTTGGCCTAAATGAGTTGGCTGGATATCCCTAATTCTCATTCGCATACGCACTGTGAGAAATTCCTCGACCACCTCATGAATGTTGTGGAAAAAGATCTGGTTACCAGGAAGTGGTGTGACGGTGACAACTCCATAATCATCATGGCGCGCAGGTGGCCTTCTTGTTACCGCACGAGTCATGACCTTGCGATTCTGAAGTTCAATGAGGTGAAAGTTCCTGGGCATCCATGGCGCAGGGTCGGCGCGCTGGTACGCCATTGCGCCGTCCTCTTCTATGGCGTGTTGCGGCAGTGCAGGGTTTGTTTGAGGAGATTGCTCAACTAGATGAAAGTTAGGGCTTTTGAGCAGAGTTGGAGAATAGTATCAGGGGAAGTCGAAGGGGGCGGAGACCGCTGATTCTTTATTTCTATATATTTGACCCAACATACCAAAGTCAGACAGCCTTTCCAAAACCGGAGGCCCACTCGAACTCGGTCCTACTCCACCAGTCGATATCTGCTTAAACCAAGATTGCGGGTCCAAAGCCTTCCATGACTCCTCATTGACGCGTGAGAAGGAGTCCACTAGGCTTACCTTGGGCTTGAAGCCTGGGTTGACAGGTGAATTCCTACAATTATCCGCAATATGGCCGCAATTACTACAGCGGATTGGGTTGCGACAAAATTTTCTAGGATGGCCCAAATGCAAGCAGCGCTCACAGAAATGTTGGACCTTGATTCTGGGCCCATTCTCCTTATGCACTGAGACCTTTTCCATCTGTTTGAAATTTGAAATGTTCGCCAGCTCACGCAAAGAACCCGCCTGGTTCTTCGCTCCTTCCTCCCAGGATGCAATGCCTTTCTGCTTTTGATTGGCAGGATCATCCATTGACCTGGACCTCAAGGCTAAAGTCTGATTCTCATGACTTTCTTCTCTAGCATTTCTTTCAAGATCATCACCATTCAGTCTCGAGAAAACAGAGATCTTGGGAAATTGAATTCTGTCGAAAACACTTGGAGGCACTGGAGCTGACTTATCTTTGTGGGCTGTTGGCTGCAGAGGAATTTTGTTTGCACCAGTCAGAATGAGATTATGCTGTGCATTCTGAGGTTTTGTAGTTCTTGGCTGCCAATTCTTCTGACTCACTTTCCTTTGCCCTTTTCTCTGCACTGTCTGCCAAGAATTCTATTCTTCCTTGTCAAACTCAGAAGATTCACGAGACCAGTGAGCCCCTCCATTACCCCACAGATTGAAATAGACCTTGAAGGCACCACACTGGAACGATCTCAGATTGTAGATATGAAATCCCACCTTCTTTGATGAAACCGAGAAACAGAAAACACGATCTTGCACATGTAACACATTAAAGGCCTTTGAAGAACCACCCAAGGCTGCTTGCAAGAGATGACCTATTGTGTCCTCTGTTAATTTGAATTTGCAGCGACCAAAAGATGCCAGTAGAAAGAATTCATCCTGACCTTTGTTGGTCGAATAATTAATCGGGAGCTTGTAACGACGCCAGATATCAACTTGCATATCAAGACCCGGTTGGAGATCCAGATCACTTAGTTCCATTGTTGAAGACCGAGGGGGGGAGATGAGGAGAGATTACCTGCGTGGACAGGATGCGCAGTTCAACCGGCAGGGATTAGCATCCTGCACAGCTGAAGTGAGATTCGGCGACCGTACTAATGTAAGCATGGCGGGAAAATTACATAGAACTTTCCGAGGAGGTGTGGACGACTTCTTGCATAATACGGAGTAAGTAGCATGCAGACCTGCCTCCTGCATAGGGCTCACCACTGCGGTACGGCGTGCTCAAGCAGGCAACACGGCTGAATACACATTACTGAATAATACCGGAATTCCCTGAGGGCCCTCAAAAGCCCTTGGGGAAATGAAGAAAACACTTGCGCGCACTGTAGTAGGGATTCTCAACATGTTTCGAAGGGTTAGGATTAAGAACCATGATATGTGACATACATCACTCTGTAGCAGTACCATGTGAAAACTGGAAAGTACCAAATCGAACGAGTTGGTTGCACGCAGGGAAAATAACCAACAGGTCAATTAACGACGACACAAGATCTTAGCCAAGCCGAAACCATAGATATAGAAGAAGAGGTTAAAATTCCTCACTTCGATCCTTGTAGATTCCTTTCAACGCGTCAACACATTAGCATCTACTACCTTTTCACAAGTCATGAGAGAATATCAAAACCGCCGCCTTCTCACTTTTAGAAGGTAGGAATTTTAAGAATCCGTTCAATTACCGAGTAGTTTCATCAGAGAATAATTAAATTACCGGTGATTCTCACGTTCCAACGAGGCTCCCTACATCACATCATGTTGATGCAGGCAGAAGGCAAAAACTATATAAACGATATATATAACTCATTATGTCCCTATTATAAATACATTAGCATAGTAGAAATGACATTTTGATTAATCCACCGATAATTCAGAAGCACATAGTTAGTATCGCTGCTAAATAACCAGTTGATCGTTAGTGCAGTTGTTGGAGTAAGATCACCATACATACCGGCATGTGTGAGAGCCTATGAAGACCCGGCCGGCCAGCTCTGAAAGTCTAAAGTTACAAAGTAGCTATCGCAAGCAACCAAAAGCAAAGCCAGAAGCGAGCGCAAGCATGGCTTGGAGCTTCTTTGCTCCCCTCGTCAAGCAAGCTCCCGAGCAAGATCTGCGGTCTCAGAGTCGAGGCTCCACAAGGCCTTCGGCTGAATAAGCTGCCGTCCACACGTGTTCCTGTGTGTGTGCAACCATATAAACGCTGCTCGCCATCCGTGCAAGCGCGGGCGCTGTATACTGCCGAGGAACACCACTTGTTCGTTCCGCCGCGAGCAGACAGATCAAGCGCCCGAGCGGCCAGACGCGCGCACGCCTCCTTCTCCTTGAATTCTGCCCGCGCTTTCGTCTCCGGCGCCGCGCCGCGACCGAGACCCCAGGTACGTCCGTGTGATCAGTTGCGTACTACGCGTGAGCTGAGGTTTGCATCGGGTGGCGGCGGCAGCGGGTTTGTTGATTCCTTTCGTCTGCTCTCGGTTTCGCTTTTTTCCCTTTGCTTTGCTTTGCTTTACGGAAGGATAAATCTTTGCTTGATCCTGGGAAGGGGCATCAAGCGCAAGGTTCCATGGCCCGAATCCAGTTAAGCTAGTCTTGTAATAAGCGTTTATGTGTGTTGAATTGATCGACTACACATGCAAGAACATTTTTTTTTTGCTGGAAGAAGGACAAGAACATATGCTAGTAATTTAAAGAGCATGTACTTGTGCAAATATAGCGCTAAAAGTTGGATCACACGCTGTTCTTCTGAAACACATGCTATGCTAGTTCAAAATCGTACAGGAGCTGATTCCATACACACACAAAAAAGCGCGCGTTGATTACTTAAAACCAACACCACACGAGCTTTAGAAAGAAAAAGGTTTCAGCAGCCGGTCCCCCTGGCCTTCCTCTATCTCTATGCGTTCATGAGTATATATTATTCAGTTCGGTGTGGCCGTTAGTTTTCTCGTTTTCCACTAGCTTGCCAGTCGGACTGCATCCCCTCTCCTAAGCACGTTGAGGTGCCAGCTGATCCGTTATGCTTAATTAACTATAGCCAGATTGCAGTCCGGTACCCCGTATCATATAGTACGTGGACTAATTTTTTTTCAATAGATTCTGGCTCCATGTTGGCTGGAGTCCTCCTTTTTGGCATACTGCAAGTAAGATATGCATGTCTACTGAACACTTGTCGATACGGGAGGCTCTGCCTGCCCTTGATCACGTGCAGCCTTGATCACTTGAGTTAGCCTTTAAACCCACCTTTATTTACTACTATAGAGTAGACTGTACCATCTGCGACACAGTCTTTTTCTGCGGAAGCTGAACTCTGTTCCTGCGAGTTTCAGATGACCCATACAAACCATCGACATCATTCTTTTTTCTGCCAACAAAACCTCTTAGTATCATTTTAAAAGCAAATTAAAATTCAGCTGGCCAAAGAACTCAAAAGGCAACAAGGACTCAAGGACCACAGGCAACCCATTACAAACACAGCATCACAACAACTCAAACTCAGAAAGGCGTGGTTTGATAACCTAATTTTAAGGCCCCCTTTGAAACAAAGGAAAAATAGAGGAATTTTAAAGGATTTAAATCCTATAGGAAAGTTTCCTATGAGACCATTTGGAACAAAGTATTGTGCTCTTACAAATCCTATGAAATTCTTATGGAATGCCTTCCTTCATAGCAATTTTGGAGGAATTCTAGCAAGAGGTCCAACCTCTTGGAAAGTTTCCTTTGAGTCTGTCTCTCTCTTCTAATTCCCGTGTTTTTCCTGCGTTGCATCCAAACGCTCTATAGGAAGTTTTTCTGTGTTTTCAATTCCTGTAGGATTAGACTTGAGAGCTAACTCCAATCCTAAGTTTTTCCTATTCTTACGTTTACAATCGTGCGTTTCTAAGAGGGCCGAAAAGCAGCATGGGTTTGGTTGGCTATATGACGCTAGCAATATAATAAAAAAAATGAAAAGACGAACAGTCTAGGACTCGCATAAGACAAATACACTCATGAGCACGCGTGGAACATTTTTTTTTTTTGGGAACAACACGCATGGAACAAACTCATGCAACTCGCGTGACCTGCAAGTCCAAACCAAAAGATCCGCGCCCACGCGCGTCGCGACGCCACCCCGTCCCGTTCACGCATAACGGCGCGCCGCACCGTGCCAGTGCGCGCGAATCAACACGTACCCGGGGGCAGGCAGGGCTAGTGGTTCGGTCGGTTGGGTAGCGTCGTGGTGTGGTGCGGTCACCCACGACCGCGACTGAACTCGAACCGGTTCGGCGCCCACCCAGCACAGCAACAGCGGGGATGGGTTGAGTGGGCCCCGCATCCCTCGCCGGCCTTCTCGCCTCGTCCCACGGCACGGCAGGGGAGCGGCCGCC
>LAPY01001518.1:36825-53764 GCA_000970635.1 Eragrostis tef
ATTGAATGCCACCGACGTCAGGAACCGCCTCAAAGTTGCCGACCTTCCAAGCCTATAAATAAAGGGGTACCCCCCCCCCCCCCCCCCCCCCCCCCAACACACACACACACACTGCCCACAAATTACTTTTAAGGCAACATTTACGTTGTGAGGTGTAACTGGATCGCTTCTGCGGCCCGTGGCATTTTGCTGTTTGACTTTGCTGTCACTGCTGCTCTCCGGAGTACAGCCTTCTTTTCCATCTACATTTGTGATTCTGATAAAATAAATATTTTATATGGATTCATGTGAAAAATTCACCTTCTGGATCGTCGTAGGGTGCAAATTATACTGTTTTCAATATTTGGAGGTTCAGACTCCAGTTTCACAGTTTAATGGTGTAAATAATGGATTTAAACGTCTTTGGGCTGCTATTAGACTAGCACACTAGATTGCATAGTGGATCGAACTAGATTAACCACTTTCTAGCTGCCTGTACTTTGTGCTTCCTTGTGACCTTTATAAAAGGTTTTGCGGTTAGGTCATGGATGTTTTGTGTATATGAACTTTTGCAGTCCTTTTTCAGGTAACAGCAGTTGGCTTAAACACTGAATGGGGTTTATTAATGGCCAGCATCTCAGAAGACAACAACGAAGAAACTCCATTGCAGGTTGACACCTTTTAAACTTTTGCTGATGCATGATATGAAATTGTGATAAAAATATATGCGAAATATTAATACTATTTTATGCTGTTGTTCATGGTCTTCTCCTTCTTCTTTAAGGTGCGATTGAATGGAGTGGCAACATTCATAGGCATCGTAGGGCTTTCTGTTGCTGGTGTCGTCCTCGTAGTTCTGTTTGCAAGGTAATACTGATGCCTTAAAAGTCTTGTTGACAGTTAAATAAAAATATCTCAGGTTTTTAACCCATCAGGTAAGAATGGGCAGACTATAAATGTGCGAACTTGCAAAATTAAATTTTGTTGCATTGTTGTGGACTGGAGCCATCACAGGATTACTGCTGACGCCATAGCTAAATGCTCCTTCTAATAAAATAGACTTGCTTTGATAATATAAACTGTCCTTTATATGAGACAAATGACCCACGTAACTTGATCTTTAATATCACAAAGGCTTTTGTTTAATGGCTATGCTTATCCTAGTTTCAAATAGGATTTGGTGTTTACTGTTGAACTGTATAGGGACAAGTTTATTTGATACAGTTGCACTAAGATTTTTCATTTCTAGTAGTTTACACAGAAGCACATATCAACTAATCGTTTCCTTAAGCTTAATTCTACAGCTTAAATTTTATACTTTTTGGATGTGTTCCTTACAAGTTCAGATCAATGCAACTATTTACCGCCGATTTTCTTTTCCTTGTCCCACATGCAATTTGTTCTTTTAATATCTGCTGTATGTCTGCGTACTTAAATTCCTTCCTTTTCATTCCAGATATTTTTCAGGACATACTACGGACACGAGTGGCACAGTTCAGTTTATTAAGGGGCAGACAAGTGCGAAGTCTGCAATATTTGGATCAATAAAGATGCTAACTGTCGCGGTACGTAGTGCTGCAGCTGATTAGTATCTAATGTGTCTGGAGCACCAATTTTTTTTCCTTAATCTTATATCAAAAGTATTATTTAGGTGACTATTGTTGTTGTTGCTGTGCCTGAGGGGCTACCACTGGCTGTAACATTAACGTGAGTTATTATATACATTTTCTTCATATTTCATTTTATTTTAGTTTCTGAATATTTGTTTTATTTCTTCAGCCTGGCCTATTCTATGCGGAAAATGATGGCTGACAAAGCACTGGTAACATATTTCGATATTCCTCCGAGCTTGTTTCTGCTATCATTTGATTATCACATGATTCTAAAAATGCCAACTTCAGGTGCGGAGGCTTTCTGCCTGTGAAACGATGGGTTCTGCCACAACAATATGTAGTGATAAGACTGGTACATTAACTTTGAATCAGGTTAGTTATTTTTTAGTTGTATTGGGCTTTCCGTTAATTCTCTGATAGTCATTGGCACCTACCTTTCTGGCTCAATGATAATTTGACCCTGTGCAACATTTTGTTGTTCAAGATGACCGTTGTTCAATCAGTTGTTGGAGGAACGAAGCTGCAGTCTCAAAACTCGTCACCTGCTTTTGAGAGCCTATCATCTACCGTTACCTCTCTTGTACTAGAAGGAATCGCACAGAATACCTCAGGCAGCGTGTTTAAGGCAGAGGTGACGTCACACGCTCACCAGTCACCTCCTTTTACTGCATTAAGACTACATACATTACATGAACTTCAGTTGGTATACATGCACTAGTTTTGTATGTCAACCGCTACTACTTTATGTTTGTTGTCCTGAATGGACTGTTCTGTTGTTCAACAAGGTGTATCAGCATGGAGGGAAATTAGTTCAATTTAACATTTAAATGCACTAGTTATCTATTTGGTATATTCAAATTTTCAGCACGATGGGTCCCGAGAAGTTTCCTCTCTTCTACATCTATCGCATCTAACACATTAGCAGTCATAATTGTATTTTGATTCTTTAACTGCTTCTGCTACAATCACTGGTAGATTGTTTTCCTTGGGTACATACAGTACTCATATTTGTTCCTCTATCACATCTGAAAGCAGGATGGTAACGTTGAAATAACAGGATCTCCAACTGAGAAGGCTATCCTTTCTTGGGGTGTTGAGGTGAAGTTTTGTAACTTTTAAAAGTCTACCTCCATTTCTTTCGATGCAAAAAGGTTATTGTCATTTCTTTAACTCTGCCTTTTCTCTTAACATGTGAATTCTTCCAATACAGCTTCGTATGAATTTTGTGGAGGAGAGATCTAAATCTACTATTCTTCATGTCTCTCCATTCAACTCAGAAAAAAAGCGTGCTGGCGTTGCAGTGCTTGTGGTAATTCCATCTTCGTTTTTACATCTCTTTAGTATCTGTTTGTGGGTTGCTGATCTGTGCTCTGGAGCTAATTAGTTAGAGGAATATTTTCAATTCCAATTGTGATTTTTCCTGTTAGATCTGAAATAGACACTTTCAACTTGCAATAACACCAAAAAATAGCCATAAATAAGCACTTGTGAAAGGAATCACAATACCAAATGGAGGCTTAGTGTTTGTTAGAGATCTAGTTTACTACATCCTGGCATCCTATTTCCTGAGATGATCGTCACTTTCCTGTGCTGCCATTACTTTGATAGAGGTGAAGAGCAAGGATCCGTGGAGCATAAAATGGTTACACATTTTATTAGAGGCACTAGATGCTCAAGTCCACTTCCTTTTTCTATTTATACGCATTTCTGTAGTCATTGAGTTCACAATTGCACCTTAGGACTAAGGTTTCACCTTGCATTTTGCAGTAATCTTGGTTTATTAGTTTAGTTTGGCCAGACTGCCATTCTTTTCCCTAATCTGCAAGTGTTGTTTATTGCTGGACTGTATGGCCTTTGATCATAAATAAGTATTGGTCTGGACAAACATACCTTGGCCAGAATTTCATTACTACATCCGTTAACTTTTTTTAAAAAAGAAACTATAACGCTATTTAGTAGTTTCAAGGATAATTTACTCAGCTTTTTCATGTGTGATAATATATACTGTTTTTAAACATAGTTTGGTCAAATGTAAATAATTTTGTTTCAGACATTCTGGAAATGAATGGTTATCATTTTCATGTGCTATGTTCAGGGAGATTCAGTCGTTCATGTACACTGGAAAGGAGCAGCTGAAATTGTTCTTGCTTTATGTACAAGTTGGCTTGATGTGGATGGTTCAGCTCATGAAATGATAACTGATAAGTTATAAACACTTTGACCCTTTTTCAGACTTGCGCCCACAGCTGGACAGCTAGAATCTTGTTTGATGGTTCTTATATTTCAATTCGGTATTTCAGGCTGATGAATTCAAGGAATACATCGAATATATGGCCGAGCAAAGTCTTCGGTGTGTAGCTTTTGCTTATAGAACTATTGATCTGAAGGATGTCCCAAGTGAAGAGCAAAGAATCAACTGGCAATTGCAAGATAGTGACCTTATACTAATTGGGATCGTGGGAATGAAGGTTTATATGTCAAGAATTGGCTTGTGATCGAATTTGATGATATATATTATAATTAGTGTTCATTTCTGTTTCTCAGGTACTTTTTCGGCTTTATTATAGTTTCTTTGTTTGTTGCTGAAGCATCCTTTTTTATTTGAAGGATCCTTGTCGCCCTGGAGTACGAGAGGCTGTTGAATTGTGCACTAACGCTGGTGTAAAGGTGTGCGTTTGTGTTGCATTCATGTGTTACAAGTCATTTGTCTCCGACAACGAGTGTTCTGAGATTTCTTGCAATATATTTCATTTGTTAACATTAATATTACTGTGCGGAAACCAGCTTTTCATGTATCTTAACTTCTTAAGGTTCATTAACATAAGATGTCCCAAAGAGATTACCTATAGAATTTGTATGCTTTAAATTTATAGCTCAGAATTACTGGAGTACTATGCTTTAGTAATACAGTACTATGCTTTAGTTTTAGGCTAATTGTGTTTATCTGTTGTTTGTGTAAAGGCACAGAACTATTGACCCTATTGTTTGTTGATGCAATGCTATCTGCATTACTGGAGTGTCTCATCACAACACTCGGGCCTGAGTAGTTCCTTTTTCTTTTTTCAAATGATACAGGTACGAATGGTAACTGGAGATAATCTGAAGACAGCTAGAGCGATAGCACTTGAGTGTGGAATACTCACCGATCCTGAGGCATCTGCACCGGTCATAATAGAGGGAAGAGTTTTCCGTGCTTACAGTGATGCTGAAAGGGAGGCAATTGCTGAAAAGATTTCTGTAAGACGATGCCCTGTTTATGCTTGCAATTTTTTTATTTGTACAATATTTTTAGCAAAACCCCAGGTTTTGTGGCTCTTGTCTAAAAACCCCAGGTATTTTGGCTTGTGTCACTTAACCACAGGTTTTGTGGTTATATTGTTTCAGGATACCCCACCCCTTTTGAAAGTAATGACATGGAGATCCATCTTTCACGCTTGTGATGCGTGTATACTAGTTTCTCCTAACATTAAAGCGGGTCCACATGTCAGACACAGATATTTTGATGACGGTGGGGTTTTGTGAGACGTTATAGCCTCAAAACCTGTGTTTTGCTAAATTTATATGTAATGACTGAATCTGTCTTCCACAACCAGTAGGATATAGTTTTTGGGATTATGCTATAACTTTGCTAACTGATTTTGTTGAGTCGATTCTGTCTTTTATTACATCATGTAAGACGTATTATTTCTTCAGTCCTTTCATTTGCTTGGAGTATATATGTTAAATTGTTAATGCATTCCCTTTGTTGTTGGCTTCCCATCCTACTGGCATGAACCTGATTTGGACGATGCATTGCAGGTGATGGCAAGATCCTCTCCTAATGACAAGCTTCTCCTTGTAAAAGCTCTTAAGAAAAGAGGCCATGTTGTTGCCGTTACTGGTGATGGTACAAATGATGCTCCCGCACTGCACGAGGTACGTATGAATCCTGAGTTCGAATTTTGAATGAATAGAAGGGTATGCCTGACCTTTTGTATTCTGTTAAAATAAAAAAAGCCCCACCCATGTGACATGTACACCATTTGCTACAGTTAACACTTTTTCTTTCAACTCTCATTACTCACATTCTTCAGGCTGATATTGGTCTTTCCATGGGCATCCAAGGAACAGAAGTAGCTAAAGAAAGCTCAGATATAATTATTCTTGATGACAATTTTTCATCAGTCGTGAAGGTTAGGAAAATAATTAGAATTTGTAATCTTCCTCTGCACTGAATACATGTCTTCAAATGCCATTTACCTTTAATTTCCTAGGTGGTTCGCTGGGGTCGTTCTGTTTACGCAAATATCCAAAAGTTTATTCAGTTCCAGCTTACTGTAAATGTTGCGGCTCTTGTCATCAATGTGGTTGCTGCCATTTCCTCGGGGAATGTTCCTCTAAATGCTGTTCAGGTTTGTTCAGACTTCAAACAATTGTGACATACTCTTCTTAGGATTTCCATCCTTCCGTAAATAATATATGACCACCATCCTTCAGATAGTGACCTTACACTAATTGGAATCGTGGGAATGAAGGTGTATATGTCAAGAATTGTGTAGTGATCGAATTTGATGATAGATATTATAATTATTGTTCATTTCTGTTTCTCAGGTACCTTTTTGGCTTTATTATAGTTTCTTTGTTTGTTGCTAACACTTTTTTTTTATTATTTGAAGGATCCTTGTCGCCCTGGAGTAAGAGAGGCTGTTGAATTGTGCACCAACGCTGGTGTAAAGGTGTGCCTTTGTGTTGCATTCATGTGTTACAAGTCATTTGTCTCCAACAACAAGTGTGCTGAGATTTCGTGCAATATATTTCATTAGTTAACATTAATATTACTGTGCGGAAACCAGCTTTTTCATGTATCTTAACTTCTTAAGGTTCATTTAACGTAAGATGTCCCAAGGAGATTACCTATAGAATTTGTATGCTTTAAATATACAGCTCAGAATTAAGACAGTACTATGCTTTTGTTTTAGGCTAAATATGTTTATCTGTTGTTTGTGTAAAGTCACATAACTATCGACCCTATTGTTTGTTGATGCAATGCTATCTGCATTATTGGAGTGTGTCTCATCACACCACTCAAGACTGAGTAGTTCCTTCTTCTTTTTTCCAAATGATACCAGGTACGGATGGTAACCGGAGATAATCTGAAGACAGCTAGAGCGATAGCGCTTGAGTGTGGAATACTCACCGATCCTGAGGCATCTGCACCGGTCATAATAGAGGGAAGAGTTTTCCGTGCTTACAGTGATGCTGAAAGAGAGGCAATTGCCGAAAAGATTTCTGTAAGACGACGGCCTCTTTATGCTTGCAATTTTTTTATTATTATGGAATATATTTCACAAAACCCAGGTTTTGTGGCCCTTGTCTAAAAAACCCCAGGTAGTTTGGCTTGTGCCACTGAACCATCTTTCATGATACCCCATCCCTTTTTAAAGTAATGACATGCACATCCATCTTTCACGCTTGTTTGATACGAGTATACTAGTTTCTCCCAACATTAAAGCGGGTCCACATGTCTGACCCAGATATTTTGATGAGGGTGGGGAGTTTTGTGAAACATTATAGCTACAAATCCTGCATTTTTGCTAAATTTATATGTAGTGACTGAATCTATCTTCCACGACCAGTAGGATATCAGTTTTGGGATTATGCTATACCTTTGCTAACTGATTTTGTTGAGTCATTTCTGTCTTTTACTACATCATGTAAGACATGTACTAATTCTTCGGTCCTTTCATTTGCCTGGAGTACATATGTTAAATTGTTAATGCATTCCCTTTTTTGTTGGTTTCCTATCCTACTGCGATGAACCTGATTTGGACAATGCATTGCAGGTGATGGCAAGATCCTCTCCTAACGACAAGCTTCTCCTTGTAAAGGCTCTTAAGAAAAGAGGCCATGTTGTTGCCGTTACTGGTGATGGTACAAATGATGCTCCCGCACTGCATGAGGTATATATGAATCCTGAGTTTGAATTTTGAATGCATTGAAGGGTATACCTGATCTTTTGTATTCTGTTCAAATAAAAAAAAAAGCCGCACGCATGTGACATGTTACACCGTTTGCTACAGTTAAAACTTTTTTTTTCCAACTCTTATTACTCCCATTCTTCAGGCTGATATTGGTCTTTCCATGGGCATCCAAGGAACAGAAGTAGCTAAAGAAAGCTCAGATATAATTATTCTTGATGACAATTTTTCATCAGTCGTGAAGGTTAGGAAAATAATTAGAATTTGTAATCTTCCTCTGTGCTGAATACAACATGTCTTAAAATGCTATTTACCTTTAACATCCTAGGTGGTCCGCTGGGGTCGTTCTGTTTACGCAAATATCCAAAAGTTTATTCAGTTCCAGCTTACTGTAAATGTTGCGGCTCTTGTCATCAATGTGGTTGCTGCCATTTCCTCGGGGAATGTTCCTCTAAATGCTGTTCAGGTTTGTTCAGACTTCAAACAATTGTGACATACTCTTCTTAGGATTTCCATCCTTCCGTAAATAATATATGACCACCATCCTTCTCATTGCTTAACTGGTATCCATGTCGGAATGTCATAGATAAGTTACACTGATCTAGGTTCCATGCCCGATTCCTCAACGTCCATTTTCCTGAATCATCTTGTTGCCTACTCGGCTAGTGGAAAATGTGAATGATTACAAACTGCTAAGTTTCGGAACAAATCAGATCATGTGTCGCTCTGTTCTTTAGCGTAGTGAACTAAGAGCATTTTCTGCAAAAAGATACTGGGAGACAGTGCAATTGTAGCTTATTAAAGGTATATACGGTATACTGTGACGTAATATCTGTTAGAACAGGTGTCTTTTCTTTTGAATAAAGCCTTGTAAATCCTATGAATTTTGCTAAATTTATCTCCAACCTACCAGAAAATGTCAAATATGACCACCGTTAAAATTGATACTGACTGCCATGGGCCAAGGGAAATAATTAATGAACATAAATGCGATAACTTATTAGTTATTTTCTGTATTTGAGTTGTGCATGGCCAGATATTAAGTATTGTTACTTATACGGTACAGCTGCTCTGGGTTAATCTCATCATGGACACACTTGGAGCTCTTGCATTGGCTACCGAACCACCAACAGATCAGCTTATGATGCGTCCACCTGTTGGGCGGAGGTTAGCTCATTTCCCGTTTGATGCATTGTCTCTAAAACAAAATGCATATATGAACTTTATTCTCTATTTGTCCAGTTCTTGTAAATTTTAGCCCTTCATGTTTCAAATCGTTCAACAGTTTACTTTTGGTAATTGGTAACACAACTGCAAATCTCACAGTTCTCGTATGCACATTT
This sequence comes from Eragrostis tef, assembly GCA_000970635.1. Taxonomy (NCBI): domain Eukaryota; kingdom Viridiplantae; phylum Streptophyta; class Magnoliopsida; order Poales; family Poaceae; genus Eragrostis; species Eragrostis tef. The sequence goes on from LAPY01001518.1 coordinate 45,718, forward strand.
CAATAGTATATTTTGTTAGTACTCGATTTATCTTGTAAGGTATCTGTACACTTAGAGAGCGAACTCTGTAATTTTGCCTTAACAAAATTTATACTTAGTTCACTGGGGTTACAGCGTTCGATTTGAGTTGTAAACACTGTTCTTTTTATTTAGTCTGGCCAATGTTCAATTTGTAGGCTTCACTTTGCCATGCCTTATTTTGTTCTGTTAATTGGGAGTATAAGACAGTAGCTATCTTATGTTTATTTGTTTACTTAGTGGAGATATCCTATGCTTGTTGTTGGTAGCTATTTGCCATTTTGAGTTCATTATTGTGTCTGCCTTTGAAATCTAACTTCCTGGTGAAACAAAAACCCAGAGGTGGTGTCCCCTTATATTCATGGTTGTCCAAGTCAATTAAAAGCCATCAACAATCTTTCTATTATATCAGTTGACAAAATTGTTGTGTATGCTTATAGAAAGTTAACGTTCCTGTGTATCTGATGCAGAGAACCTCTTGTGACTAATATCATGTGGAGAAACTTATTCATTCAGGTATCAAAGTCTTGTCAGATTGTGACTATTAACTTGAATTGTCATAGTTTACTAAGATTACTTTTTCCTATAATGAGATCTTTAATTAACTACAGGCTGTCTTTCAAGTTGCTGTTCTTCTGACTCTCAACTTTAGGGGCCGCGATCTCTTGCATTTGACCCAAGACACTCTGGATCACTCCAGTAAAGTGAAAAATACAGTTATATTCAATACATTTGTCTTGTGCCAGGTACCCCATTTTTGATAAGTTCATTCTCTTTTACTTGTTCTGTTCTTAGATATATGACGTTGGTACATCTAATTTAGTTCAAGTTGCACTATATTTTTTGTCCTAAAAATCATCTATGAACGTAGTACTCCCTCCGTTCTTTTTTATATGACACCGTTGACTTTTGTCGTTACTTTGAACATTCGTCTTATCTATAAATATTTGTGTAAGTAACTAAGTGTATAAGTTGCCTTTAAAGCGTTTTTTATGATAAATCCAATGATCTTTATTTCACGTTCAAAAAGTAATTATTTGAATTTATATTGTTGGTCAAAGTTTAACGAAAAAGTCAACGGTGTCATATAAAAAAGAATGGAGGGAGTATCTTATTTGGAATCATGTCTCTAGCCTTGATGGTGCACTGTGAATGTTCTTTATTCTGAACAAAGGAATATTGTTATGTTGGTAACACCTGGCATGTATGTGCAGCATTTCAGAGGTTGAGAAAGCTTCTGACCTTTCTTCGTGTTTTCCTATAGGTGTTTAATGAGTTCAATTCTCGTAAACCAGAAGAACTGAACATCTTTGTTGGGGTTTCAAGAAACCATCTTTTCCTGGGAGTAGTGAGCATAACCGTCATTATGCAGGTACGAAGGATAACTGTGTCACCATTATAGGATTTTTTTAAGGATATTGCATTTGACTGGCTTTAATTTTTCTCTTTTGGGGGGGTTTGTGTGTTTCAGGTGATAATTATTGAGTTCCTTGGAAAATTTGTCTCAACAGTTAGACTGAGCTGGAAGCTATGGCTAGTTTCTATAGCTATTGCTTTTGTCAGGTAAGATATTTTTCGACTTCAAAGCTATCATGCTTAGAATTAGTGGTGCTTTCTGAAGTATTTTGTTGGGGAAACCCACTGAACTTAAGGCAAATAGACCAGTCACCTGAAACCGTGAAGAATCAAACATCCTAATCCTAAACTTGTAATACCAGATACATTTTCGTTAAGTGGATTTTGCTAGTGGCATCTTTTACGTCGGTCGATGTCCCTCTGGTTATTATGCGGAACTCATAGATTCTAACATGTTGGGGATGAGGACTGGACCAAATTCATTGCTGCCATCCTCCTCCCTGCTTCACTAAATTCTTCTCTTTCCTCTACACGTGACAACACTGCTGTCCTCATATGTAGCCTCCATTGATCTTACTTGGTGGGGCAGCCTCAAGCCATTTTAGTTTCATGGAAACACTTGGCTAGCCTATCTAGTGGGCAAAGGATAACTCTTTCCATTAGATTGTCAATTTACCTAATTGGTTTTCTGCTAATTCACCAATTTATTCAAGGCATTGGATTGAGTTTGCCTCAAAGTTCATTGACTATCAGAAAAAAAGAAGTCTATTTATTTATAATCAATCTATTTTCTAAACTTTTATTGAATCATTTTGAATTAAGATGGCTAGAAGTAATCTATGATGGGTGTCCTTTGGAAGATTGACTGTAACACTTATATTTAATTATTGCCTTGCTCCTACAGCTGGCCCTTGGCTTTTGTTGGAAAATTCATTCCAGTTCCAAAGACGCCATTGAAAGATTTTATCATGAGATGCTGGCCCAGACGAAGCAAGCAAGGTACATAGTGTGTTTTGCCCAGCTAGTGAAAATGGTGCCATGTCTTCAACATGTCCTATTTGTATCCGTTATCCACCAGCGTCAGCGATTTTATGGAAGCTACCGATGCTCCTATGTTGCCTCTTATTGTATTGACAGTTTTTTTGTGTCTTTTATTAAAGTTTACCAGCTATACTGTTTCGTCTTTTAACGTGCAGATGGCGAAGGAGTGACACCACCAGTGTAAGGCTGCCGTACCACATGGTCAAATTATCAGCTGCTGAAATGTGGTGTGCACATAGATGATCGTATACTTTTGGATGCTGATTTCTTCTAACCATGCTACCATTTCAACTGACTATAAACTCTGAGGTTGAGTCCAATGCTTGGGAGCTGCTTCATTCCTCGCTAACTCAAGATGTGGGGTTTGAAGCAAATGGTGAGCATTAGATGTTTCATTAGTCTTAGCGAAGTTCAGGATTTCCAGCGATATTGTAAGTGCAGCTGGTTTTAGATTGATCTCATCACGCTCCCAGCCTGGAAACTCGCAAAAAAAATTAATAGGCATGAAATTAGCAAGTCTTTCTATAAATTTTTAGATGCTCTAGTTTTTTTTTAACCTGATTCTGGTGTAAAGTCTGTTGCTATCTCAAATTCTGAGTGACTGGTGCGGTTGAAGGATCAGACTTTCGTAATGTAGCTTGATTGCTTTTGCGTACTTGTGAGTTGACTTTGGGATAGTGTTTACGTGGTTTTTTAGTAGCTTTTTGACACTTCAACTGGGGATCTGCAAGAGTCTGTCGAACTCTATCGCATGTCATCAAACAAATAACAGAAGTCATGCTCACACTTGCATTGCATGGTACTATTAGCATAATTATTACCATCATCCAAATTACCGAGCCTATCTCGGTAGTTTCAAGAAAATGCAGTTTAAACTTGAGAACTCCGGCACTACATTCTTTTCTTACACACGAATTGCATCGAAGTATCCATGAGATTTGATTCCCGAAAAAAAAGCGTCCATGTGATTTAATAAAAATGATTCTCAATTGTTTCTTCAAGAATTGCCGCCTATGCAAGTCGTACATAAAGCTTGAGTTAAACGGGACCTTTGCCAAACAAAAAAAAGGTGACGAGTAACAAGGCACGGCAAAGCTGGTGTCAAAGGTGCTGGCTCTACGCCTGCAAAACGAGATGGAGGGGCTAATATCCTTGGCGCAAAGTGCTTTCATAAAAAAGCGATGCATACAGGATAACTTCCTCTATGTGAGGAATCTAGCAAGGGCCTATCACCGAACAAAGAAGCCAGCCCTTCTATTGAAGCTAGACATCTCAAAAGCCTTTGACTCTGTCTCTTGGGAATACTTGCTTGAGTTGCTGGACAAGCGAGGTTTCCGCTCTCGCTGGCGGGATTGGCTCACATTGATCTTCAGATCATCGTCGTCGGCCGTACGACTTAATGGGGTGGAAGGGCCACCATTTATGCATGAACGTGGGCTCCGGCAGGGGGACCCATTGTCTCCGTACTTGTTTATCTTGGCCATCGACACCATGCAACGACTGTTTGACATTGCAACGGAGGAAGGCCATCTCTCACCACTTAGAGGAAGGCAAGCAAAGCTCAGGCTATCTCTCTACGCTGATGATGCAGTCATTTTTCTGAACCTGACGCGACAAGATGTAGATACAACAATGCAGATCATTCAAGCATTTGGTGGAGCAACGGGACTGAGGATCAATGTCAACAAGAGCTCTGTTGCGCCGATCAGGTGTGAGGACATTGACTTGGAGGGGGTGCTGTTAAATTTTAGTGGGGGAAAGATCATCCTTTCCGGTCACATACCTGGGCTTGCCGTTAACTTTGGGGCGTTTGAGAATTGTGCATCTGCAGTCTATTTTAGACAGAGCAATGGCAAAGCTTGCAGGATGGCAGGGCGACCTCATGAACTTGGGTGGCCGACGTGAATTGGTGAAGACAGTAGTTAGCGCGATGCCGACATATGTGCTAACAGCATTAAAGCCGCCAAAGAAATTCTATAAGGATTATGACAAGGTTCGGCGACGCTTCCTCTGGGCAGGGAACCAACAGCTACACGGCGGCAAGTGCAAAGTCAGCTGGGCAAGAGTATGTCGGCCGCTCCACAGGGGAGGACTTGGCATCACCAATCTGTAATACTTTGGAAGAGCACTGAGGCTTCGGTGGATGTGGAATGCTTGGAAACAACCACATAAGCCTTGGGTGGGTATGGAGCTGCCGATTGATGCAACAGATCACGCACTTTTTGCGGCGGCAACATCAGTTACGGTACGCAATGGGAACACAGCCCAGTTCTGGACATCTAGCTGGATACATGGTGTCTCCCCAGCAGCCATGTTTCCAAACCTGTTCAAACATAGCCGAAGAAAGAACAGGACAGTGGCCGCTGCCCATCACAATGACAATTGGATCAGGGATATAATGCATAACCTGACGGCTGATCTCCTACATGATTACGTCCAGCTGTGGATCATGGTGGATGAGCAGGGCTTTGTGCCGCAGGAAGGGATGAGAGACGAAATCAAATGGACTCACTCCTCCAATGGTGAGTACTCGACAAGATCGGCATACAACATGCAATTTGAAGGATGTACCTTATCCAATTTCCCAGACATGGTGTGGCGGGTTTGGGCGCCGCCAAAATGCAGGTTTTTAGACTCCTGGCAAGAGAATGGCCGAACAATTACTTCTGCCCGTTGTGCTATCGCAATTTGGAGACGGCCAAGCATCTCTTTGTCGAATGCTCCTTCACGCGGCAAGTATGGAACAATGTCAGCACATGGGCGCGCCTGCCTGGTGTCAACCCGGCGATCTGGATAGATGGGGACGAACCGCTCACTTCATGGTTCCAGAACCTAACGGTGCACGCCACAGCGAGACAAGCAAAAGGCCACCGTTCACTCATCATCCTGGTGATTTGGGCCCTATGGAAAGAACGGAATGCTAGAGTATTCCAGAATAAGGAGGCGACGGTGCAGCGCTTAGTTGCTGAGGTCAAGGATGAAGTAACCATGTGGGTCGCCGCCGGGGCGAAATGCCTTGCCGCAGCGGTTGTGTGTGTTGGGAGTGAGTAATCGCTTAGTTCTTTTGGCCGGTTTAGCCCATGCTCCTAAACCTGGCGACATGTTGTAAGTGCGCTGCTGGTGCACCAAAACTCTGTTTCTTCTTATAATACAATGCCGGCAATGGTTCCGGGTCTTTCGAAAAAAAAAAGCTTCACCAGACACCAGCAATAGCCATTTTACGGCGACATGTTGTAAGTGCGCTACTGGTGCACCAAAACTCTGTTTCTTCTTATAATACAATGCCGGCAAAGGTTCCGGGTCTTTCGAAAAAAAAACAAGGCACGGCATGCATAATTGCGTGCAAATTCACCTTTGATTTGTTTACGGGGACGTACCTAAGCATGTCCTAGAGCCAATAAGCATGCCACATGCCCATGCGCCCGACCTATCATGATGCTTTCCCCGGATCATGCCTGTTCGCCGGTCTTCGCCCCGTCCATTTCATTAGTGGAGCTGATCGGGAATAGTGATGGAGGTTAGAATACGACTTAAGAGGATCCTATTGCATCTAACCTTGGTTAGCACACTGCAATGGAGTGCTAATTGTACCGTAACAGTCCGGTTAAAAGGATGGGCCTCGGATCTCGCACCGGATGCAGCACCTCTGTGTGCCCACCTCGGCGGACTTGCTCGCACCTGGCGAAAGAGTTCTGAACTGAACATACGCATGCTGCGGTCAGGCATGGAGACCGGTGAGGTCTTTGTTTCAGGAGACATGCTGAGGAAGGGAACGCAGTGCGTCAGATTTGGCAGCAGGTTGCATGTTTAGAGCGCGGGAATGTTGAACAAGGCACGGGAATGACTAGTCGGAGGCCCCAGATCAGTTAACAAAGAAAGAAGGAAAAAGAGATGCTGGGCGCCCCACAGATTAGTGAATTAATTAGAGTTTTTTTAGATGTGAATTAATTAGAGTTTGACCTGCAGTTTGTTGCAGGAAGTACATGGATCAGCAGTAACGTTTCTATGGGTTGTTATGGACCGAAGATGTCAGAATTCATGAAGGACTCGTACGTACATAACCCCATGCACCATCGACGACATTTTGCCATTCATGGCAAGGTTTGAAGGGTCAGCTAATCTTTTGTTCGTTAGCCATGTCATCAATGTGTCTTAAAATTTTGGCATCAATGGGGGCGAATTGAACTTGCGATAATTTCCCCAAGTCCGACAAGGCGATGAAGAAAATGGATCCGGATCGATGCGCCTGCTGGTTCATGCAAGCATAGGATTCTGCAGGAGTAGTGTTTTTTTTAGGGCTGTGTTAATTTCACCAAACGTGTCAGTTGTAAGCATATGCAAGCCTGGGCGGGGCAGGATCGTCCCCATGCATGCTGCATTAACGTTTCCTTGTCAGAGCGTCAGTGCCGCATGAATACGTGTCTGTAGAAGTGGCCAGGCCATCGAGTTGCGATTGGTCCATCGTAAAATGTTCTTACGGCTAACACTGTCGACTGAATCACTGAAAGTACGGCCATTAACCCCTTCTCCTAATTGGAGCTCCTGTATACATGCTCTCTGCAAGTATACGAGAGAATACCTCTCTCACACACGCATGTACACGCTTTTAGTTCATGTTGTGTTTAAGGGTGTCGAAAAAACGTGTTAGTTAATTATTTTTGGCCGTAAAGAGTAAAAGAATGCCTGCAGAAATTAAAGTATATTATAGCAGTTAGCGTCAAGGGCGTAACGCAAGTGTTCATGCGAAGTACCGTCGCTTTGTCAGTCTACTCATTCGTGCTTTTGCCTGCCGTGCTCGGTTCCACCAGTGAGTGTGTCGTACGTCTTGATTTTTAAATATGGTGAGCACTTGAGTTCACGTACGTATATCTCAACTGAAGCCTACATGATATGCTTAGCAATACGGTCAGGGAAGAACTGCATGCCAATCGTAAGAACAGTGATGAAGAAACACGGCAGATATGACGCCGTACTAAATTACTTGGTATACGTTTTTTTCTATAATTAAGTTGCAAAGAATTTCATGGCCCGAATCTGAATCCGATCGTCTCGAAAGGGTAAAACTTGAGCTTCGTTTTACCACATTCATTCCTCTCACAATCATTTCGAACAGAACCTCTCTCTCTCTCTCTCATCAAACGCCTTTTACATTGCAGGGTGCAGGCTGCCTCCCCCAATATAATTCTGTTCTCTTCTCCTTTTCTCCCGCGCGCTTCTCACTCCTCGAGCATCATCACTGATTCACTGCCACGCCTGCTCCCGCTCGGCTCTTCTCCTCTACTTAAGTGCCACTCGCACAACACGAACCTTGCTTCTTTGCCTCCTCCACGCGCGCCAACGCCACAATTCCCACCGATCATACCACACCATAAGTCATGGGCCTGGAGCTCGAGCTGGAGCTGCTGTCCGGCCAGCTCCCGCCGATCCGGACGGCGGCGCCGGCGACAAAGCGACCTGACGTCGATGACGAAGCCGTCGTCGTCGACGGGTGCGTCACACCGACGTCCGCGGCTAGCGTGCTGCGGGCGCCTTTGGTTTGTCCGCCAGCGCCAAGGAAGCCGAGGCCAACAACCAAGAGGGAGCTACACCACTGTCGCAGGCGGCGGCGCCGCCGCGGGTCCGGCGGGGCCCC
>LAPY01001518.1:63222-74997 GCA_000970635.1 Eragrostis tef
TTTGTTCTGTGATGATGGACCCGGGGCACTTAACCTGTCGCGACTAGTCAAATCGGGACCAACCACTTGTTGCACTCACGCCATATATATGATATGGAGGTTAGTTATAAATATACTTCTAGCTGTACAATGGCATGCATATATAGTAGTAGTGACGATGTTGACATCGTTGATTGATTGGTGTCTTTTTCCTAACTAGGGGCCAACACACCTTGCTTTCTTTGAATTGCACGCGGCAACCCTGTATATATGGAGCTGAGAATATGATGTTTGTTTGTTTGTTGATATGTGTTATTTGGAACATTCGGAATTCAAATTTGTAGAGTGGATTCGCTTAATGTAACATTCATTTTCGAACACTGAAGTTCCAAACGCAAGAATATATAGGCACCTGTTTGCTTGTTGCCTGGAGGCAGGCAAACGAATCTCCGCTCCAGGCATACAAAATCGTGCGCCTGGCCTAGAGCGCTGCCTGGCGGAGGAGCTGCCTGGGAAGGCTCCAAGCAAACAGGCTCTTAATCCTCCGAAAACAAGCACACATTTCCTTAATTCATACTCCACATTTTAGTTTGAACAATTTGCCCCTAGCTCGTACTAGTACCTTTAACATTCTCTCCACAATCATAAAACTAGAGTCAGGCACATCCTACATGTAAGCATCAGCGACCAGAAACAATGGAGCCCGAGCCCAACCCGGCCCGGGCCCGATCTGTGCTCTGGTCCAGATCAGGCACCCTGTGGAGTGTGGACGGACAGAGCCCAGCATGTTGACACGCAGCACGGACGTGCATGCCGTCCATTTTTCACGTGTGTGTACTGTAGCTGGAACGGGGGGATGTTGCACGGACGAGCTCCCGTTACGCTCACACGCGGAGGAAACGGACGAATCCGGCGGATTGCGGGGACAGGGCCTGCGGCGTCCGTACCACGCCGGTTGTAGCCGGTGGAGAAGCGAAAACCGGATCGACCGGAGGAGCATCATTGCTGCGCGTGGGGAGTCAAAATTCGACAGCCTGGACGCCATTCCCTGGGCCCCGCGTGTGCCCTTCTTCCTTGGATCTTTCCGGGCGGTTGCTTGCACAGGGCCGTCTCTAGGATTTTGAGGCCCCGGTGCCAAATGTAACATGGGGCCCTAGGAGTCCGTGACTTTAGCCAAAATTGAACCGGTGGCGACGTCGACCAAAAGCCAGAACAAGGACCACCAATCATCCGCTGGTCGGGCAATGCAAACGGCTTAGATAGACAGAGAACAAAAAAGAAAAAAAAATGGCCTTGTATGTTTACATTGGACAGTTCGGTGCTTTATTTGCGCACACACAGTCCATGTACTATGGGCCAGAGACTTACAATTGACAGCCCAAAAAGCGACAGCCCAGGTTCTGAATAACGGTTCGTTTCATCTTCTTCCTTCTTCCGCTTCCTGCTCGAGAGCTTTTAGGTCTTTAATGGCGGCTCAGCGGCCGGCCACTAGTTTCAATCAAGGATGGGGATATTAGCAGCAAAATCAATTGGCCATACTTCGTAATCCCTAGAGCTCCGCCATTGGATCACGTACTTGACTTCCCTAATGCTCTATTCTTGAGTTTTACTTGGCCTCATTTCTCAATGTAATTTAGGAATTTGGAGGCCCCCATTTTTTGGGGGCCCTGCGCGGTCGTCCACCCTGTGTCCCTGCCACAAGACGGCCCTGGGTGGGTGCATGCGCTCGTAATGTATTGCACGCACGGTGCAAGCTCAGGTGTTGCCTGCTTGGCTGCTTGCGCCGGGACTGGAGGCCATGTGCCGTGATTCCGCGCTGGTTCACACCAAACGGCTCACTTCATTCTCCTCCTTGGCAAGCCATGCCGGGCTCGCGAGATATTTTTGATATGGTAAAAACCATCTTCGAAGCCGATCTTTTTCTTTCCTAAATATGTTGGCCAGCTGAAACATTTTTTGTTTTCGATAAAACGGCATGCTACTACCTCGATTCTTTTTTGTGAGAGCGGTATTTTGCAACCCATCGTGCTTGTCATTTTATCTCCATAATTGTATCAGGTGTGTTAGTACTCTTACTTCAGGTTTGTCATATTTGATCTCTATTGGTTGCTCATCTCAGTATCGCTGCTGACAATAAGCAACAACTACATTATTCATCGATGAGAGATGTTGCGTCTTTAGGAGTACTCTAGGCTCCTCTAATCTACTGCAAATTATCCGATCGGAGGATAATAGTATCAGAAAAACTTTGGTCAAATGCAAACGCTCTACGGCAACCTGAATTCCTGAAATGCGAAACGTGAACAATCAGCTCAGGTCAGGTCACTGCCACAGTCCAATTCCCAAACGACGAATCCAACGGATCTCCACGTCAGCAGGCCCCCACGCCCGCTCCCCTGCCTCAAGTCCCATCCAATGTGCCGCGAGAATAAACACACTCCCTTTTTTTTCTCTTCTTTCTGGGCCTTTCCCCAATCCCAACCCCCCTTTCTCTCTCCTCTTTTTCACCTCGCCGCTCGCTCACCGGCCAGCACTCACACACACAGGGCCCACTGCCTCTCTCTCCTCTTTCTCTCTCCACCTTTTCACGCCCGTTGCTTACTCACGCTCCTCTCTCATCTCTCCGCTGCTGCCTTTCTCTCACTTCGCCGCCACTCCCAGTCTCCACCATTCTCTCTCTCTCCCCCTCTCTCTCTCTCTCCTTACAGCTAGATTCTAGAACCCAACAAAAACAGAAGGAGGGGAGCAGAGAATCGTGCTCTGCTCCGGAAAAGCGAACCTCAGAGTCCCAGAGTAGCCGCCCTTCTCTCTCTCTAGATCTACGCAAGCCTCGATTTCCGCGATCGCCGCGGCGGTTGCGGCTTGCTCCGCCGCGCCGGCGAGCTCGCTCATGCTCCCCTTGTTCTCCGGAAAGTTGGTGGTGCACTAGCCCGAGGGTCCGAGCACCCAGCGAGCGATGCGGGCGGGAGGCGGCCGGCGCCTCCGGCCGGGGGTTGAGGTCCTCGTCCTCCTGCTGCTGATCGCCGCGGCGGCATTGACTCCGAGTGCTCGCGCGGCCACCGACCCCGCCGACGGTAATGCGCCCCTGTTGCTTTACTCCTCACGTCTTCCTGGTGTTGATTGACTGAGTAACGCTGGCTGCTGCGCTAGTTTCGGTTGCTTGCTTAATGCTTGCTCGTTTGGTTGGGTGTTTTTACAGCGATGGTTCGAGCGATTAAATTCATCTGCGGAGTGTGTGGGGAATGGGGGGTAATTCGTTCTACTGCTGTGCTGTTTAGCTGGGGATTGGGTGAGAGGTGACGAACGTAGCAGATGGTTTGTGGTTGCGCCGGTTGATTCAATTCAGCTCGCTCGTGCGGGTTCTACTGATTTCGTACTTTCAGTAGTTGATTGTTTCGTTGAATTTGTGTGTGTGCCTGGCTGTCGAAGCAACAAAGTTGATGATATGCGGCAATTGGGATGTGCTTTTCCTGGTGTGGAGAATGAGAGCGATGTTTATGGTCCTGGAGGGATTTGGTGTGGTGGCCAGGGCTTTGTAGATTATCAACTTGTCCTCAATGTTGATGGCAATAGTGGAAGACCACGACTGCTCGTACTGGACTGTGTTTCTGTTGAAAGACTGCGGGAGAAAGAGATGGACAATTAATAATGTTACCTGTGCCACAGTGGCAAGTTGATCTCTGTTTACAATCTCAATAATCGAGAAGTGTAAGACTAAGACATATGGAGTTCTGAGTGAGAGAATTTGGTGAATGTGAAATGACTAGATGAGCACTTTTGTACAAGCATCCATTTGACAAATCAAACCTTGTATTATAAATGCAGAGTAATATATATTGGCCTGGTGTGTTGCATGTTATTAGAGAAGCATTCATTTTGTTACTGATGGCTTCTTTCACACTTTTGCATGCAGTTGCTGCTATAAACGGACTTTATGTTGCTCTTGGATCACCAAGTCTTCCTGGATGGACGGCGAGTGGTGGAGATCCCTGTGGTGAGAGTTGGCAGGGCGTCACATGCGTCGGCACAAGTATAAACTCAATGTATGTCAGTTCTTTCATATAATCCCTTTCTTTGGTAAGGCTTTTATATATTTTTCTTTTATCAACTCTTTCTTTGCAGAGTTTTCAATGCTGCAAATTTAGGGGGGCAGCTAGGAAGCCTGGGGAAGTTCACGACTATAGCTGAAATGTAAGGTGTTATCGATGTAATTTTGCTTGCTCATGGTTGATGGTTGTACCAATCTTTATCGTACTGTGTCAAGAGGTGAACAATGGTGTGCTTGTATTCTGACCAAGAGCTGTGCTTGTTTTATGTTTATTTTCTTTGTAGAAATCTTAGCAACAATAATATCGGTGGCACTATACCGGAAGATCTACCTGCCACACTTCAGAATTTGTATGTGTTATTCTTTCTCTTGAAATTTCTGTATTTGCAATTATATGATGGGATCATTGTTCGTTTGTTTGTTTCCGGTGCAGCTTTCTCTCAGATAACCAACTCACTGGAAGTATCCCAACATCAATATCAAAACTCCAAAGCCTAACAGCAATGTAATTTCATTCTCTTTCCTTCCTAATACTAAATGAAAGGGCCACATTGTGCCATTTTCTGCATTTATTTGAAAATTGCCTCAAGATCTTTATTTTCTCAGGTCACTGAATGGTAACCATCTTGATGGAAAATTGCCAGATGCTTTTGATTCACTCACTGGACTTGTAAATCTGTAAGATTTACATCTCTCTCTCTCTCTCTCCATGTACTTTGGTTGATGACATCCAACTTCTCATTACAGGGATATTTCTTCCAACAACTTCAGCGGTCCATTACCACCTTCGTTGGGAAATTTGGCATCACTAACTACATTGTAAATTCTACAACTGTTTTCTTGTCTTCTTTCTTCCCTTAATTTTTTACTTAGCTCATGATCTGTTATTTCACAGGCACGTCCAAGATAATCAACTATCTGGGACCCTTGATGTCTTGCAGGATCTCCCACTCAAAGATTTGTATGCTCCGCTCTCTTTTCTGTAGTCCTATATCATATCACGGGTTTTCCTATATTATAGGACATTATAATCAACAAATGAAGCAGAACATCTGTAAAATTGCCCATTCCACAGTATTTATTTGGCAATCTGTGTAATTGTGAACTATGGTCCTATAGTTTCTAAGGACAATGGATGCTTCAATGTTTGTTCTTCCCACCAGATTTCTACAAACATAAACCAGCATGTACCACGAACCATATACTGATTGCCTGATGATCCCAAGTTTTCTGCACGTCCTGTCGTTAACTCCTCAATAGCTGACACTATTTGCCTGTTTCTTGTGCCGACTCTGATTCCCGCACTATGAGAGCTTATCCGGGGCTGTCCGGCTAATTCCTTTCACATGATGCACATGCTGCATACTTGACTATTCTTAGTCTAGATCTAAATTCTGATGAAAATGCTATCTAAATAATTTAATCCTAAATCATTTGTTATGTTATGCAATGTCCATACTTCATTCTGATTATTAATTTACTTTGAAACAGAAATGTAGAGAATAATTTGTTTTCTGGACCAGTTCCTCCGAAGCTGCTGAACATACCTAATTTCAAGTGAGAATCCTTTCCCTTCACGTATTACAGGTTTCCTTATGTATTCACATAGTACCTTCTTCGTCTACCTAAACAATATGTCCTATACTTCATCAGTAATTTAATGTTAGGGTCAGTTATGCATAACTTATCAGATGAAAAACTGTTTTTGCCTACAGAAATGATGGGAACCCATTCAACACCAGCACAGCTCCCTCAACCTCACCCTCTCTGACACCTACAGGCTCTAACGCCTCTACACCAACACAAACACCATCATCGCCGTCATCCTCTTCAGGAACTCCTGCATCGTCTAGTACACCCTCAAACACTTCTGGTGGAACTACAGCACGAGATAGCAACTCTCCATCATCTAAGAAACACAAATCTTCAACCCTTAGAACTGTTGGATACGTTCTTCTTGCAATTGTGTTATTCGTAGTCATGGTGCTGCTGGTAATATTTTGCCTGTCCAAGTACCAAGAAAGACAGTCGAGACAAGATTATGCACCAAGTCAGTTGGGGAGGGTGCGTCAGAGAGCAGAGGAGCCAAAAATCAAGCAAGCTCCAGTCCAGCCTAGGAATGATGCTAAAATAGGTTAACATTCATTTGCTATTCTACGATGTTTTTATGTGTTTCCTCTGTTGCTTTCATGTCATGGTACATGGTTCTCAATTTCTCATTTACAGGTTCAAATGAGATTCCTGATAGGAAGCAGGCTCGTGAAATAAATTTAACAATACCAGGTATAGATGCTTGGAAGACGCAAGTTTGACCAATCAATTTTTTGTCAACGTAATGCTATTCACCTGTCCACATGTAATGTGTATAATGATAAAAGAAAAATGTTTGCAGCTGCACTTGAGAAGCCTCCTGAAAAGAGAAAAGAGCATGTAATCAATTTGGAGCGAACAGAATCAGAGATCTTTGCTACAACGCCGCCGCCACCCCCACCCCCACCTCCGCCGCCGCCATCACAACCGCCGCCACCACCGCCGCCATCACAACCACCGCCGCCATCACAACCATCACCGCCACCACCTCTGCCGCCACCGCCACCTCCTGTGGAGAAAGTAACTGTAAATCCAATTCTCAGGCCAGAAAAAAGAGTTAGTACCCCACCAAGGACAGGTCCGTCGACGTCTGCAACATCCTTTTCTGTTGCATCGCTTCAGCAATATACAAATAGCTTCGAAGAGCAAAATTTGATAAGAGAGAGTAGGTTGGGAAAAGTGTATCTGGCAGAACTTCCTGAAGGCAAAGTATGTATCAAGTATTGCTTATTTTATTTGAGGAATTTGTGCTGAAATATAGTAACGCCATCTTCTTTGTCCCATGCAGTTACTGGAGGTTATGAAAATCGACAATGCTAATGATAGAATACCAGTAGATGACTTTCTGGAGCTGGTTGCACGTATATCAGATATTAGGCACCCTAACATTCTTGAGCTTGTTGGATACTGTGCTGAATATGGACAACGGTTACTGGTTTATAACCACTTCAGTAAAGAAACACTACATGATGTGCTACATGAAGGAGCGGATCTAGATGATGCATTACCCTGGAATACTCGCATCCATATCGCTCTCGATGCTGCAAAAGCTTTAGAGTAAGTTGTATTCAACTTAAGAAATGTTATGTTAATGAACTTGTGCATGTTTAATCGAGCTTTGAGAGATATCCCGCAGCTGTATTTGTAACTCCTAATTACACTCTTCTTGCAGGTATCTCCATGACACCTGTGAACCTCCAGTTGTGCATCAGAATTTTGAACCAGCCAATGTGCTCCTAGATGATGGATTCTCAGTACGAGTTGCTGAATGCGGACTGGCAGAACTGATGGGGTCAAGTTCTGTTACACAGGTAATATATTCTAAATGATGTAGACCATGTTGTTGTGATTTTTCATTTTTGTTGTAATTGATATTTGAATTCTGACACAAACAGCTGACTCAGTTTATGTTTCCTTAGAATTCCAACGTAAACAGCCCGTCTGCACATATGCTGCATAGCTTATGTTTTGTTATAAGTTCATAATCCCTGAGTCACAGCTCTATCAAATAAAGATATCATAGAACATAACTTCCCAAACATGGTTGGACACCATCCAAATTCGCCATATACTACATAGTGGCAGTCAAATTGGAGCCAGGAACTCGTGCAAGGCCATGATCAACGTATGGTGGCGAATCCGAGCAAGGAATTGGAAATTGACTTATCAACAGTTCTAGATTTTTTTTGGGGTGATAATGTAGAATTGGACTATGAAATTCCTTACAATAGTCTTCCTTTTGATCTCAGTTGTCAGGTCGCATGCGGGCTCTACTCAACTATGAAGCACCTGAAATCCATGAATCTGGGGTTTTTACTGACCGAAGCGATGTTTATAGTTTCGGTGTGGTGATGCTAGAACTTCTTACTGGCCGTAAACCATATGACAGGTCAGAGATCCATTGTAATCTGTATGTTAATTAGTGGCATTTTGCAATTATTTTGAACAACCTCTCTCCAGGAAAGGGCTCTGAATGAACTCCCTCATGTCACTGACCTCTTTATATTGGAATGCAGTTCCCGCCCACGTCATGAACAACATCTTGTTAGATGGGCTGGTTCTCAGCTTCATGACATTGAATCTCTATCAAAGATGGTTGATCCTTCTATTCAAGGAGAGTGTTCTGACATACTGTTGTCACGTTTTGCGGACATCATCAGTCGATGTATTCGGGTAATTCTCTTCTAAAATTTTATCTTATTGACCTACAAAAATGCATATGCCACTTTCTTAGCACATATTTCAGGTTATATGCTCAGATTTTGCATTCAATTCTTAAGATTATCTTGGAACAGATTTTTCATATTAGGGAGTCAATCATGTTATGAAGGTCAAAATCATAATTCAGTCATATGTTCAAGTTCTTCTATTGCATGTATATTTTGTAAACTTTTGTATTTCATCGGTACTCATGTGAAGTAACCTTTTAACTGTTCACTATTATATATTGGCTGTATTTAGCTCTTTTCTTATCAGAACACTAAGATGATGTAAATTTGGATCATGTGACTGATCTGAAAATTTCTTATGCAGCCGGAACCAGAGTTCAGGCCGCCAATGTCTGAAGTCGTCCAAGATCTAGCTAGAATTGTAGGTGCTACTGGTGACGAATCAGGGTGACAAATCAAGGAGGGACGGTTCATCTAGGGTGTCAGCTCGCGCGGCTAGTGAAGGAACTCGGTGAATACATCTTTAGTGCATTGTGGGAGTCACCCTATCAGCATTTATATTGGATATACCATTATCGGCTAGTGTACATGTCATTTTGGAGCCTCATTTTCTTCTAGAAAGGGGGTAGGGGTAGTGTGATTCAACCAATGAAGAGACATGGGTTCTTTTCGTTGCCGAGCAGATTCCCATGCTTGTCTAGATATGATTATTACACCTTTAGGCTGCATCTCTTGTAACTAATTCTGATTTTTTATTTATTTATTAAATCATAGCTAGGGATGTTCATATTATGTCTTGGGCCTCGTTTTTCTTTGTAATACTGAGAAAAAATTCTTACGGTGCTAACTTCATTTGATCTGTTGATCTTAGAAATCTACAGTTATAGTCTAGATATTATGTGCAGAGGCATATGAACTTCACTTATACATGGTCATGGTGTCTTCTGCAGTCTGGACATGCAGATCCTCCTCCTTGAGGCCAAAGCAACTCTATTAGGTATGCATCATGCACTCGGTTCCTGCTGTCTTTCCCTGGTTTGATTTCCTCACGTCGTATGATAAATTATGGCCATACTCATCGTTGCTGAGTAGCAATAGGCAAATCTCTGAATGATCCATTCTTCATTCATAAATGGCACCCTGTGGTTGATTAGGTTGATCTGTGATTTAGCATGTTCCAGACTTTTAATTCTATGCAAGACTAATTTTCTATTTTGGCTTTAGATTTGTATAAGCTTTGAATAAATAATTCCTTCTCTTCCCTTAGAAGAACTAAAAATTGATTACATAAAATTGCGAAAAGCATAGTCCTTCTTGTTCTGTTGGGGAATTGTTTGGTTGCTAAACTTAGTATTACTTTGGTGGAGTAATGAAATCATCCTAGGCATTGTTGCTTTCATGCCACTTTTCGAGGAAGATGACTGCCGTTTGAACACAGTTTGGGTCCATCTACAACTAAGAAACCAGCAAACTTCTCAGACAGTGACAAGTGGTCATCACTTGGCCACACGAAGGGATAGTTGCCTGTTGGGCACATAGACTTAGAGAACGGCACCTGTTTTAAGAGAGCAGTTTATAATGCCATGTGGGTGGTGGCAATTGGGCAAGTAGCATAGCCGTGCAATGTACCATACTTCACATTTGTGAGGCTGGCGAGAATTTTGGAGCAGAGGCTCTGCCAAGTGCCGCCCCTCGCTTTCTCCCCCTAAACCTCAGCCAGGAAAATAGTATCGTCATATAAAAATATTGTTTAGATCTTGTTTCTCTAGTGGTCCATATTTTGATCAGGATGGCTGACGTGGCCTTGCTGCTCTGCTGAATTTAGGTGCGCTGGTCCACACAGATCGCATTGTTCTGTGGTTGCTGTTGAATCACAGGATACATTGAACCGTTTGGCACCGATCATCAAAGTATCCGAATTCTGATGTCTCTCAACCGCAATCAATTATTCTAGACGAAATGTCATATGCATTGCTGGGTATAGTATACAATGCAGATCAGGGACCGCAAATTTCATGAATGCTTGGCCATTTTTATTCTCCATACTCATTTATCACAGTTATAACTCTCACGCACTTTGTATATCACACTTGGTTGCCAAATAGTGGGATCCTGCCGATCTCTGATATTATGATTTCGCAGGACGGCACAGGAACCACTTCCAGTTATGGAGTCGAACCTACTCCTGGTTTTGTTCGTGATGGTTTGCTGATACTGTAAGCGCCGGAAGTTCAATTCTGAAAGTTACGTGGAACTGCATGCGAACGTCTGATCCACAAACGAATCTGTCACTCCGTTGGCATGCGCAATTGGGGCCCCTGTTTCTTTCCTTGCTTACACTGCATGCATGTATCGTCCCACATCAAAATTGTCGTTATTGTGGCGAAGTGAACCCATGCACTGAACCGGAAGGGCATGGTACAGACAGGAAGCTGAAACTGCTGCTTTTCCTGTTTCTTGTGGTCGGTTTTGGTTCCCGGGATTGTGTTGTGTGGACCTGAGCCACCAGAGCCACTTCGTGGGTCGTGGGATCAACACTTGGCAATTTGCGGGTGTGCACATCAAACTGCATTGAAATCTTTGGTTTCACTGGCCGGTCAGTACGGTAGATGTATCTGGCATAGAACTACCCGCGAATGCACTCGCTTAACTGGCAGGTCAGTACAGTAGATGAACCTGCGCACTGGGCAAGTCCATTTAAGCTGATGGGGACTATTACTGGACGCTACTGCTCCTTTTTTTCTCCCCGCTAATCCGTTAGATGATGAAAAAACCGGGGCATTGTACTCGCATGTATTATTTCTGCGTTGCCACAACATGAGAAACATTCGATTTCGCTAGTCCAGAAGCCCAAAGCACTGCAGCTTATACCGGTCCACACTCCACATACGTTTCCACACCCGGGTCACTACGCATCTTCACGAAAGAAATGGGTAACATATCAGAAGAATATGTGGCAGGAGTTGTAGTAGAAAAGAGGTTGGGAATTGACTGTCGAAATCCGTTAAATCAAGAACAGAAAGGACATCTCTTCTTCCTGTCCTGTGCGCACGCACGTGGTCATTACAGTGCGAGACGCCTCACATTCCCTGACTGACACAAGAACGGTCCACGGCCGTCGAAGAAGCGGACGAGAACCGCAGCCTCCTCCGACTCCGATCAGATGTCGTCACCCACCGACGCGCCGGTCCACACGCTCGCGAACAAAGGCAGAGCAGAGCAGCCAAGCACCGGAGGCCAGGGGAACACGGACGTGTCGTGAGCGCACGGCGCGCGCGAGCTGACCGGACGAGGCCCCGTCCGCGTCGCCTCCGCCCACCTGGCCGCCGTCGCGCTCACTCCTTTTTTTTTTTTCTTTCTCGTCCCAGAGCCTGCGTTCGCACGCCTCCCGGTCCCAGACCTGTCTGGCTGCCGGCTGCCCCGAGATATTTCTGGCGGCTGGCAGACGGGATCACCACACGCGCGCGCGGGTGGGTTGGCGACGCGACG